>JAHZNE010004875.1:0-45272 GCA_027744055.1 Callyntrura sp. NNG-2020
TTTTTTGAACAACCTGATAATGTTTGCTGAGATTTTGGACAATGAATTATATAACTAAGCGTGCAGCGGAGAAATCAATTTACTGCAAACTGAAAACTCTCCATGTAGTGACATAACACCTAGGTTGTAATTACTGTAAGGATTATTTAAAATACTTGGAGGTTTGGACTTTCTAATGTTTGAAAATTATTTGTGGACCGGATTTCTCTTGTTTTATAAACTTTAAGATGTCATTTACTACAACAACGTATTTTATCAAGTACAGACATCTGGTGTCGTCAAACCCTGTGAATGTGCAGTGCATAACTGATATAGATCTGCTTACATCCTTTTTACCAACTTTAAATGGCAATCAAACGTCGAAAAGTTACCGTCAGCTTGGAGCAGTTCTAGGTTGCGTCATGTGCTCTATAATATAAGCTGAGCACCTATATATGACGCCCCCAATGGTAGGCTAAAACCGAGTATTTAATGTTAATATTTAAGTTCATACAGGTTTGTATCACCTTTGAGGAGCGGTTCGCTCATGATGGCGCGGAATGTATCCATTGTTGTTAACCTTCAGAGCACCCTTAAAGGGTAAATATGGTTTGAACTACAGTTATCAACACAATAACTCCTGTAGGGATCCAGGCAGGCAAAGAAAACATGTCCCAAGTTGGGACAGTAAAACAGTTTGTTGTGCAGGGTGTGACTGCACATCCACTTTAAAAATTAAAAACTTGAGTCGTCCTTAACACCTATATATCCTATTTGTTCATGAGCACAACGTTACTTACAAAAGACTGTGCTTGAATTGCTGCTCAAATAAATAGTACTAAACATAACTTCGTATTATATCGTCTTCATATAAACCATACCTATACGTACCTGCATGACTTTGACCATCGACCTCGCTTACGGGTTTAGAAGATTGATAAATGTGATATAATATCTCAATTATTAAAACGTTGCATAAAATAATAATTGAACTGTTTACCGTACACTCGTTTCTCGCCACCAATATTAATTATCATAGGTCGGTAAATTACTGCTCATAAAGTGTTTAAAATGGAATTACCTGCCAGGACTGGTTGATTAATGCAATATTTTCTGTAAATAATAATGATGATTCCGTAGAACGATATCGGGTTATTAGAATATTAGATTATAATATCTCATTCAAATATATTTTACCTTGCATAAGAACAACTTAGGTGTATAGTATTGGAATCAATGCTATTCGCCCTCTTTAAAATGGTTTTGCTTTGAAATTAGTGTGAAACAGTTCAGTTAATGGTTATGGTGGCAATTCAGTTTGTGACTTTGTGACAGAATTCAATGAAACAGGGTGCTCATAGGTAATTTTATTAACAGTAATTTATTTTATTTTTTACTCATTTTAAAAGGAATGAAACAGCTAAAAATACAATGGTAGATCGGTTTATTTTTTATAATAGTAAATGAATTCCAGAAATCAATCTGTAGATATTCCGTGTGCAACGGTTGATTTCCGTGCCTGCAAAATAAATAACATTTTTTCCATTATAAAGGAGGCACATGTACACAATATTCATGCGTTGGGGTATTATAAGACGGATGTTAGCAATAAACCCACTTTTCATTTAAAAATTCTCACATATTATACTTATTTTAACTAATTAATTGTTTAGAAATTTGTTTGCAAAAAAATGGCGAAAAATTCAAAAACGAAGAGTTGAACAACGGCGATAATAATCTAAAGACCCTAAGATTCTGGTAAGTACATTTTCAACTGTCGAACATGAAGTAGAGTTTCGGCGAGACATGAAACATGTTTTTGTTGTTTTATACTTTGCATTTCCGTCTTAGTTTGCAATTACTCGTAAAATATATATTTAATTACAAGCAATAGTTGGATAATTAAAAAATAAGTTCCACTTTTCCTTAAACCCCTGCCATAAAATAAATGCTACAGACTCTAACTTTTAATCTAAATATTTTATTGCAAAAGTGCTTTAATTAGAATCAGCATTTCTGAATTGCTAAGAACAGGTCTACTATACTTATCTAGTTGGCTAAAAATGTATATTTGAAATATCCTAAACTTTAAATTTTCACTATCACCATATGTTGCAAAGTTTATTTTTGTATTGCATTTTACAGCAAAATTATTCTCTGTCTAAAGTTGTAAGTTGACATGTACTTCCATATTGCTATCACCTAAATAGTATGCCTTGTACTATGTAAAAATAACGGCCAGTAAGGTGTTATTAAAAAAGAACACTGTTTGTTGTCTACGTATGCTTTAAAAAAATTATAATGTAACACGAAACATTTCATTTTTCAATATGAAATTAATTCAGCACAGTAAGGGTGATATTCAAGAATTAAAAGAGATAGTCCAGATAATATAATAGGAAAATACCTGTGCCAACTCCTCTTTGATTTTACGTTCAAATTCTCGCACATCTTTGAGTGAGAGTCCATGCCATTTATCGATATAACAGAACACCTCCCTATGGAATAACGTTAATAACCGAAGTTGCATGTTATGGATTTTACGTTCCACAAGACCTTGGAGACCAAACCTAGAATAAAAAATAGTTTTAATTTTATACCGCATGAAAGAGTTGTAGTCATGTTATCTTTTTCATAGTGAAGCCCTTGTCATTACGAGTAGAATATTGAAACCCCATCTTGATCTCGATAGGACTCAACGTTTCAGAGATTAGTGATGATAAGTTCATAATGCGTTTGAACTTTGACATCTCATGGTACTCAAACCTATCTTTACATATGTTAAAACCCTTATCGGTAAGAGCCGAATGTCAAAAACTTCATTCCGATCAGACTTAACGTGTTGAAATGGGAAGGAAAACAATATATTTTTACCCCTAGTGGTCAACCAATCTGGGTCAAATTTGGAAAAATTTCTTATCTACCTAACATCTTTCTATATTGAGCCAATTTTTAAATTTTACCACTCCACCGGGAATTACCCCTATCTACGACATCCCGACGAGATATTGACCCAACCTGTCCAATAACAACAAATAGAGTTGCAATTTTCCCTTTCCATCAAGAGTTAAAGCGTTTACGGCTTGAAGGCCGTTAAGCATTAAGGAAAATGTATAACCACAACAGGCTACACATATAAGCATATTGCCACAGTATGCTATAATGTCAGTAAAATTGTATTATGTTTACCATTTGAAATGTACGGTGACAAGTTTATAACATGTCATTACAGGCTGAGTCTACACGAAGTAAAACAAAAATAGCAATACATGTTGACGTGAATAACAAAATTTAAATACTTAATGTGTACTATTAAATAATATCAAATTATATTCAACTACCGTTTCCATCCAGTGTTTTTTTAATCTACCGCGACCAGTTTTCTTGGATTTGAACAAGACAGGATCGCGTTTTTTACTGTAATCTCGTGGATTTTCAAGGTCATCTGAGATATCAATAAAAACTACTTCCACATCTTTCAACTCTTTTGCAGTAAGCCGATGAACGTTCTCAAGATTCGCATTACCAGGAAGATGTAGCGATTCGATTTTGAGGAAAAACGTTTCACCAAGAAATTCATTCTAAATTAAAAGTTTTATTACTTGGTTTTCTTGCTGCATATTAATAATGTAAAAGTGCGATTGTTCTAGGCCCACGACTGTACAATATTTAATATTTACCGTTATTATGGTTCGTGTGTACGGATAAGCATTCCATGACTCTTCATTGGCGTTCAACGCCGATTCTGGCAGCAAACGACGAATTAGTCCTCCTACTTTTCTAAAAAAAAAAAATAAGATATGCGTAAGAAAACTACTGTGAAATGCATACTTTTAATGTAAGGACAATGTGCAAATTTACTTTTGCCCATGGAATTTCTTCTTTGTGTATTGACCAGCGGGGTATTTCTTTCCCAATAGGGGTGTATCGGAGAAGGGCTCATTGACCAACACCTCAACACCATCACCAGCACCTGTCTGTTCTTTGCTAAAAGAGGCTACCGTCCAGAGTTGTCCAATTCTGTACTTTTTATAAATATTTATCACTTCAACAATACAGTATAGAAAGTGGTAGTAAACGTGAGGAGAGAGGAGTAATGATATCACATGAAGTAATGATGTAGTCGTCATTACTTCAATATGTGCAAGGAATGCTGTCTCTCTGTTAAGTTTAGGTTTAATCCCAATACTTTATAGCCAGAAACCCCATTATAGGGCTTTCTTGTACGTATTAAAGTAATGCTAACCCACGATATATACAACAACATAAATAATTGGAAACACTTTTGAATTTGGTTCATTTTGACATTTATATTGAACTAACTTCATCCACGGTTAAAGGCATCACAATCCGACTGCAACAGGTTACAATACGATTTTACTTGATGTTTTACACAAAGGTTGTACATGATTACAAATAATTGAACTTTTAAAAGAAACTTACTATTCTTTGGTTAGCCCCATATTGTTTGTTTTCGTAATATACCTCTTCTCGCTTAAAATTTAAGTTGATTGTTAGAGGATAACAAAGTAGCAGTGTGGAAGTAATATCGTATGGGCAATGGAATAGATATATAATGACCAGGCAATGGGCAGTAAAATCTAACCCATTTTGATTTTTCATTACTTGTTTTGCTTTTATAAAAGTTTAGAGGAATCAAAAGGCTTCTGTGCACGTTTGTTTTATCTTTTTTACAAATTGATAAATTTTTATTTGAAATTATTAAAAATTTTGTTGCTACTATCTTCAGAATCTCAGTAGATCTACAGACCGATCAATACGGTGATGGTGATGTGATGTTTTTCATGACAATTTAACTCACTCAAATTTTGTCGTATCGCTACCATCCATCAGGACTAGGACCATCTTGTCGACTGGTATATGCGCGCCTTGTATTCGACCATAGGGCCGATATATCTTTTAATTTTTTCGTCATTTGATGGTTAAGGTCCTCTCCTTTGATGAGTTAGTAGATTTGCCAGATTTGTTGACCCATTTGGACACACTGGACCTTCAAAATTTAAAAAATTATCAAATTTAACTCAAATTTAGCTTGAGTTAAACTCAACTCTAATTGATTGACACTTATGAATTCTACCGGTTTTCAAATTTAAAACTAATCAATTTATCTCAAATTTAGCATATTAGCCTCGGCAAAGAGACTTTTCACAATTCACTTTTACACATACACATATACAGACTCTTGCTTGGCACAGTAAATCGAGGGATGTGGTTTTATGATTTTCTCCTATTTTGAAGAAAACACTATAAACCATCTAACACTAACTGTTTGACTAATTAGCAGTAGAACTTTGATACGTAGTATTAATTGAACATTTATCTTATGTATTTTTAATGAAGAAAGTTTCAACGAAGTGCAATAACTGAGCGCAGCTTGTCGCTACATCTACCTGCTTTTAACGTATCCATCACCTAAACTTTTTCTGCTTTTGCAACGGTGATGGGAAAGACCTGGGCAGCGGCAGCACTACATCCATTGAAACGTTCACAATCGCGTTTGGTTGTACTCACTTGTTCCACATTTTGGAAACGCAGAATTTAAGAAAAATACGTCGGAATTTGCTAACATAATTCAATTTACAAGCGCAGCATTTCAATTCTACCGGAAGTACACTGAAAGTAAGCACCCTGTACCATCCATTGAAAAAGTCTGGATCATGACCAAAAAGCAGCAGCAGGTGAATCTTTGAAAAAATTGTAAACCAAATAAGAAAATTAGACAGTATTCTGTACCACTAGGATTGTTGGCTCATCAGCAAGGATGAGTTTTTGGTTTTTAATATCAATACCATTTCCATTCTCATTTGCCTTGAAAGATGAAAATTTAAAAAAAAATTATATTTTTAAACCCGGAACGAGAGCAAACATGACTGCATGAAGCAAAAATTGGTCAGCTGAAAAATATACCGAGATTCGACTTAGAGAATGACGTAAATTTTATTTGGGGAGTTTCGTCCCAGTGATTTTTTTATTTTCCAAAAATATTAAGAATGGGAATGGGACATTATCTCGAATATATTGGTTCTATCAAAGGTGCAAACAGTCCCACCCAAAGTCGAGGATGCAATCAAGTCATGATGCTAGTTACATATGAGAACGCAGAGTCATCTTTGTTAAGAACGCCGAGCTGGTTTCAACGACAAAAATGTTCTTATCTGTTCAAGCTTATTAAAAATTCGGCAGAGAGTTCTGCTGCTAAAAAGTGTATGCTGCTCTGTTTATAGCTTGCAGAATGTGTGATGTCTCCTACACACTATATACAACATACAACACCTACCTGATATAATGTCGAATATTAAACCTGGCAAAAATGGGAGAATCTTCAATACAATTAAATTAGTGTTGATAATAATGCTTCATTAAAAATTTAGTTAAACAAAATTGTCACTTTTAAAGTATTAGCGTAATGTCCAACTTTCACTCATCGTCAATGTCAAAGAGCAACAACCAACTATCTTTAGGGAATTACATATCTACGCTGTATGTAGGTCGGTGGAAGGAAAGGATCCGTCCGAGACGAATGACACTGGGGGAATGTGAGAATCATTTCATTAACAAGATGGGACAAAGCAGTAGAAATGTTAGAGTGAAGTACAAGGCCACCCAAAGGAAAAAACATGAAATTAATTTTGGCAACTTTCAAATTTTTGTTCTCTGTTATAGTAAGTACTGTTGTAAGTTTTCATATTTACATAATTATTTGAATTAGAATATTGACACAAGTATTTAATTTCAAATAAAATAGTAGTATAGTATAATGTACTATACTATTGTAATACAATTGTTCGCTAATTTTTGTAAATAATTACGCTCATTTATATTTGTTTGGTTTGTTTAAATCTTCAATTTTATCCCGAATGTAGTAGGGTTTATTGCAAAAGAAAATGCTATGCCGTGTTCAATAGTTGTAAATATAAAAAGTCACGATTGTGTTTATATTTTAGAATATTAAAGTTGTACGTTAGTCGTCTCAAGATATTTGATATACGTTTTAGTTTTTAAAATGTCTATCCTCACCTCTGTCGTAGGTTTTACGGTTATGTTGAAGTGCATGACGAACAAGCTCACATAGTATGAGTCATGGTATGTTTTCAATACAAATTAACAATTTTAAAAAGTGAGAGCATCACTAGTATTGAGTAAGACCCACGAAATATATTTATATTTACATATTACCAAGTAAATAATAACGAATTTCGTATCATAAATGAGTCTTTGAACTTGCTGGAATACAGTATGACAGGTTTCATTGAAGATTGGTAGTGAGATACGATTTTTAGCCTCAAAACTGATCTTGATTTATGTACTAGCACACTAGCTCTACCTACAGAACTTTTCCCTCTGGCTCCCTAGACAAAGATGCATGAGCTAGTGACATTAGTGTCATATGTGCCAGCATAGATTGAGAATTAAAATCGCTTACACAATGGGGAGAGGCAAGACGTTATTTGTGGCACTGAAATACTATGATATGATAGTCATAAAAAGTCGTTCGTTTCGGAAACGACAGTACGAATTGTTGCAAAGTCAGCCAAAGTATTTAAAGCTGTAAAGAGTAATATTGTTGTTACTGCAAAATATATGGAATGAAANTAGTCATAAAAAGTCGTTCGTTTCGGAAACGACAGTACGAATTGTTGCAAAGTCAGCCAAAGTATTTAAAGCTGTAAAGAGTAATATTGTTGTTACTGCAAAATATATGGAATGAAAGATGCATTGAAATAACATGTGAAAACATTGTAGTATTATATTTGTGATGTACGGCTGTACTTTATAATCAGTCACTATATTGCCTATAAACAACAACAGTCTTTCCCGATGATATAAATGTATGTACACTTTCACATGAAGCGTCAACTTAGTCAAAAGGAAGCCAAATCCAGAAATATTGCGGTGCGTTTCAGAGGGTATGGAATCTGCCATATGCGAGTTTTCTAAGCTTTTGACTTCTCAAGTTTGACAGCTTCGAGGAGGCAGTGTGCCTATGATATAAGAGGCCTAGACGCCAAGAAAATAAAACTTTCTACCACTCGATTTATAATCTTATACATTTATATACCTGGTACTTTCATTCATGTATATATATTCTGTTGTGCTGGGAATGTTTCAAAACAGTATTAAATCTCAGGTACATTATACTATACTACTCAAGTCTTGGAATGCTATTGACGTTTTATAGTTGAGTAACATCATCAACATTACATACCTCACCTCCTTCCATCAGCATATGCTGATAATGATAACCACAGTTTTCAGGGGAAATGCATGGCATATACTTTTGACGATTCTCGGAATTCCCCGGTATTCAAACCTCGAACATCATATCTTCTAACAACGACAAAGTTACATTTGCGATAACAAATCGTACTTTCTCTTTATATAAAACGTATTTATTAGCCGTAACATTACATTCACATCACAGAGTTTTAATTACCAGAATGATGATGGTGGTGTTGTAATGTAATGTTAGAAACTTACAGAAATAGTAAATGAAACCAGATGATTCAACAGTTATATACTACGTGCGCCATACCTATAATGACTGCTGTGGTATTTTAGAATTGGCCAATGAAGTGTTACGGAAGGATGTTGCATGTAATAATGTTTCCGAAGACCATGAGATTTCTACGCAGTAGTGCAAATATGCAGTCTTGCAAACTTTTTTCTGTTCATTCTTTTTTAAAGTCAGTTTTATTTTTAATAGAACATAGACTGCGTTGTACGAATACTATGTTTGTCTGTCAGATAATGTTCAGTCGGCAGATATATTTGTTAATTTTCAAAACTACTTGTGCATATCCGCTGTTAGGAAATATATTCCAGCGCTCCGCTTACCAGTGGATAAAGATAGGAAAATGCCGATCTAATTGTGATTAGTCATACAAGACTTTGTTTTTCAACCCTAGTTATTTTTTGTCCTTTGGAAGACTTTGATTAAATGTAATGTACAGTCATCCAGGTGAGTAATCTGCTGTGCCATGTACTTACCGTACGTACTATTGAACAATAGAGCAACAAAAAATCTAAATCCTACTTGTACCTTGTAACAAGTAAGCCATATGACCCTCAAATTCTCCAATCACGTTGTACCTGAACAACTTAACATTTCCTTGCTACTTAACAGAGTCGTTTAATTTAACGTTATTCATATAAAGGAAAACAGTTTACGATTCGCAACTAAGGAATTTCCGTGTAACGATAATTTATAGCAGTGGGTGACGTCATAAAATAATGTTCCGGCTTCCGACCAATATACTATGTCGTGTCTGTAATTATTCCCATTCCAAGTGATTGGAGTAAAAAAAACTTTGTGGGTACATCTAATACTGAAAATTTTTAGAAAACATTTATTTGTCATATAGAAGAAATAAGATAAGGACTTGGTGGAACATGCTACATGCTTTTGTTAACTTTACATATTTTAATTAAAATTTTCCCATATTTTACAAATGACAATAACACGATTAAAAATAAATGCAAAAATGTTAAACAATATTGAGGATGGGCCGATTGAGATATGCGAACGATCCCGAAGGCGGAGAGACAGACAAGAGTGAAAATTTTATGTAAGCCTATCAAACATCAATTACGGTTATACCGAGGATTTTATGCATTTCTTTTCTCAGATTTTCTGCACGATATTCAACCATGAAAAACGAAAACAGTCGCATGTTTGGGAGAGAATCCCATATGCACATATACCGATGATAATGATGAGTTTACTCTTTAAAATGCAGCCCTGCATGTCTGCATCGAAACTGTTTACAAAATGTTTGTTTTTAACGTCGAAAACATGGCATATTTTCACATTAACACAAAACAATAATGAGTAAAAGCCACACACATATGTAACCAATGCTTCAGAATAAAATCACTGCTTCTTGTTGCAAGTAAAAAGAAGATAAAAGAATTGGGTGACCCAATTTCCTCCTACATACAGACACATGCAGATGTATAAACATTTCATCAGGATATATAGGACAAAAAACAAATAAATTATAAACTCGGGCGTAACGCTTGCATCTTGCTACATGCAACATTTATATTTTATATTGTCGTTACTGATTTTCTTCGTTACACGCTCAGGCTCCACACAATTCACCATGATAAACGCTTCCTTCTGTGACACACATTTAGCTAATTGACCAGTTCACCGAAAAATGGGATCAGGGAAGAAACTTTTGAAAGAATGTTATCAAAATCATTCACATCACGTAAGAATACATGTATAGCTATCAGAAAGGACTACCAAAATGTTTTCAATAATTTCATTAGTTTCATACTTTGTCCGTTTAACACATTATGTCATTTTTTCGTTCGGGCATAACACACATAAACACATGTAGTGTAAGAAGCCATCGACTGCATATTATGAACCAATTTATTTCGATAATTTTGTGGACAGGGAAGGACTACAAACACTGTAACTGTTTTTTTTTGTGTTTTGTTAGGCAGCTTGCAAGTGTAGCCTGTACTTTCCTTCTCTCCGAGACATTCTACGTGTCTCGTACGCTGAGAACTAAATCATGTTAACCTTAATAGAAAACGGATTTTATGTATAATAATATAATTTGTACTTTAGTGCAACTTTGTATGGAAGACGTGTTAGAAACTGTCATCCCAAAAGATATTGCTTTCCTTTTGCTTGACTACAAAAAAAATTATTTTTAGGAGGACGGTCCACTTGGCAAGGGAGACAGACTTTTACACATCGGATAAGTGGTGTGCTCCGGTATGCTTGGCTGTGTTATGGATTGGTATTAAAGAACCGACAAAGCGTCTATATATTGTACATTTGACTGCTACATACAGCTTCCTAAGCACACGCTATCACTCGCTTGAGAGCATCCTGGCAAGTGATGCTAACAAATTCACAACCGCTGACACTTGCAGGTTCGTTATGAATCTCAATAATAAGGTAATACGTGTATATGCATGTATATGTGCATATACTTATGATCAGGTTGAAATTTGCTCCGTCTAATGAAACAAGAGTGCAAAAACAGGGATGCGTTGTACAAAACATTCGTTTATCTTTTGTGTGTATCTGCATCCCTATGCATAACAAATGTGCTATAATACTATAAGTTGGAAGTTGGACGTTGGGAAGTTGTGATTTTTTTGGTTTGATGTTGGACGGGACGGGACGGAAGTTACAATTTTTTCACTATGCATACAATTTATTGAATATTATTATGTAAGCTGGTGTGGATCTTCGTTTTGTCAGTAGTACATA
The DNA here is from genome assembly GCA_027744055.1 of Callyntrura sp. NNG-2020. NCBI lineage: Eukaryota > Metazoa > Arthropoda > Collembola > Entomobryomorpha > Paronellidae > Callyntrura > Callyntrura sp. NNG-2020. The sequence goes on from JAHZNE010004875.1 coordinate 11,237, forward strand.
CATTGTTGAATGCTTTGGTACTTAATTTTTACAGCAATGTATCTCGGAATCGGTATCTGATCGGAATGGGACAGTAAAGGGATGCGGGTATAGATAGACGGAACTGAAACTTCTCGTGAGACGTTTGCTTTATGAATTTTTCGTTCCTCTCTTCATGCTATACAGAGCATGATTATGTATGATGGTAGCGAGGCGATAGGGTTCTTGTTCGATGTACTTTGGCCTGACATTAAAAACAAAAATAAACGTGGTAGTTAAGTTCAAAACCCAACACTGTTACGTATGTACAAAATCCCCCACAGTTTGCATAACATATTCCAGATATTTCTTGCAAATTTTTTTGCAAACATTTTTTTTCACACTCGGTTCGATTATCGACATCACCAACAACAGACTACTCCTCTTCCCGTTTATTCACACTTTTGCGTAATATTCCGTCTCGGTCCACTCACTCATCCACATAGTTTCTTCTCCTTTGGAACTGAACTTGGTAATGGTGAAAACGCAATTGGTTAAACTCGAGATATAAACTATTTATTTCCCTGCTTAGTTAAGAAAATAGGTTTGAACAGGAAATCCTCCTTAGCATTAATTTGAGTTAGTTTAGTTGTGAAAGCTAACGGAAAGAGGAAATAACAACGAATTACTGTGTAATAAACGAAACTTTTATTTTTAGAGACGTTCCTACGTAAGGGTGCTACTACGCCTTCCAGTGAAAGTATTATATTGTGACCGTATTTGTGAGAGTATCCACAAGGGAAAATCTGAAACCTGGACTCGTCACGTATCAGTAAGATTTCATGCAACTTTCTTGATTTCGAAATAATAAACCAAGAAGCTAATAATATGTATTGAAGAGAAGGCATGTATTATAAGACTAACCCTTACCCTTTTCCGTAGAAAGCATGCACGTAGTAAAATCCCCTTTTATACTTTCATCTTCATCTTCTTTCTGCGACATGATTATTATTTATCCTTTGCGTTGCTCAAGTGAATGACGTCGAAGAACTAAAAGTCCCTCTAGAAAATTAGTTATAAAAGGCTGTAAACTACTTTTAATCTTGTTACATCCAATCGTAAGCCTTTGCATGAAAATGAAAACGTACTCGGCTGCACGAATCACGCAGATGTGTTTCTAGAGAAAAGTTGTGAACAGGAAGCATGGCATGTCCAATGATTGTGCTACCAGATGAAACAGCTCCAGGCTGACTTTATTGTTCCTTGTTGCAATAAGTAAGACACACGTTATATTCTATGTACTTTGAGTGGAAGTATAATGTAATATATTAGTGGATAAAGTTCAATCATCAGCCGAGAGGGTAAAGCTAGTTTTAGTTAGTCGGTGGGCGTTCAGTCTTCATCTTAATATCATTTCTTTTCTCGCCTCCTTTTTTACTCTTTGAACAAGGTTATTGAAAGCGATATGACATGAACAGGGAATAACAACTCCATAATGCAACATGGAACGTCTATATCATTATGCCCTTGCCTCGTTTTCTAGAGAAAAAGCAACAGAGAGACGGAGAGAGAGATGTGGGCTGACGCCGAGATGCATGGTTGTTTCCCTGTAAAAGTAAAGTGAATGAATTGCTTGAAGGTCTTTCTAAAAATAATGCATATAGTCACCGTGCTCACTGATTCTCGTCATTTTATTCCACAAGACGACATGGAACAACCAAAAAGTTAAAGGGAAAAAGAATCCTGCTACGAAAATAAAATATATCCCAAGAAAATTTTTGCAAAGATTATTACGTTATGGCTCCCTTTTAAAAATTATAAATAATACGCGACAGTGAGATACGTCGTTATGTGTGTGCATTAGGTATGTAGTATGTATGATATGATATGCATGCGCGTCTAAGCAATAATCAGTGAGCAGTTTGTGTCTGTTGAGAGAGAGAAAAACTCATCAAAGTGGTTTTGCATGTTGCTAAATAACCTTTACTTTTCGAAAATGCATCTGACGTCTTCTTTCGCCGTGTATTTAAAATTATAAACAAAAATTCCGTCATAGATTGACACGGACATTATGGCTACTTACTTAGAAACGTTTTTTGGCAGTCACTGACTGTAGTGAGTCAAACTTTCCACCGCAATTTTCTTCAAATTCATATTAATGATTGGGAAAAGGCAATAAACTGTAAGCGATGTAGGCAAGCACATAAAAATTTCTTGTCGTCATATGCATGATATGCATTTCACTTTTGTAGTTGTGTAAATGGGTGGTTAATGGTAAAGTCGGTCATGACCACGAAGGAAAAAGCATAATCCTTCAAACGTTCGTTTTAACAGTAGCTATTTTAAACAGAAGTTTAATAAAAAAAATGAAAAAAATACTGGCAGAAGCAAACAGTAGGAAAACGTTAAATCGTTATATGGGATAAATTGGCCCTCCGAATCTCGGATTCGACACCGGTTGATGTAGTAAAATCAGTTTACATTAAATCTTCACAGTTATTCACATTAATTGCAATGCCTTACGTCAGTTCAACATTAACCCGTTTGATTTTTTTGCACAAGCAGATAAAAATTAAAGTAACGTAGTAAGATTGGGTCACATTTTTTATCAATACAATAAATGTAGCTTGGGTAATATTGTAGACCGATAAAAGAAAGGCATGCCAAAATATTCACAAGCATCAGAGGACCAACTTACCAAGTAGAATCAATTAAAACATGTCAGCTGAGAATTGCATCGTTAAATGTGCAACCTTAATGGTTATTGTTGCCGTACCGTCTTTGTTTCCATTTTTGAAAACGTGTAATTTTGCCTTGTCTTTTCCGCTACAAGAAACTATTTTGTTCAACCAACGTTACGCAGCTGTTTTATTAATTTACATTCATGACTCCGTTATTATATGCATGCAACAATATCAGACAAGTGTGTACCCATTAAGAACTGAGTGTGAAGTGTGATTATTGTAGAAATGTAATAGCCGATGAATGACAGTATGTTCATATAGAATATATATAGTAAAATCCAATGCCATTGCCACATGTGCTGTTTTTGTTTTTAGAAATGAACAAATGCCCACAACAACAGCAGCACCACCGGATTCAGTCATACACGAACAAAAGATAATACGGTTTCCTAGTTGAGTAGCACATGGCTACATAATGGGGTTTTGAGCTTTTTCTCATTACCTTCTAACTTGTGGAGGTATTGTGACGATCATGAACATTATCATTGGCTGACGCTGCAAAAATGCATCTCTTTCTTTTACGCAGGAGATAAAGCAATTTTTCTTCATCTTTCGTTGTAGCAGGGCTGCCTCTATTTTGTTATTGTAAAAATCAGCACAAGGCAAACCTACAACCAGCACATTTTTTTTCAACATTCCAAATAGTAAACACATGATACGTTTTAAAAGTTCCCATTATGTTACACATCCGCTCCAAATGGAGAGAACGTTTCTAAACCGCACACTGCAAAAATGCTTTTTGTTTAGATCATTGTGGTATCGTGTTTGCTCTATATATACAAAGGGAGGGTAAAAAAACATTATTTGTAAGACTTTTTTATACTTTGCTTCAATGGACAGAGCGCTTTGTCTTAGATCTCTTAATAGACTCACAAAACACAAATTCCACTTTTCTAGAGCATCTTCGTCGACTTGATCCCCGGTAACAAAAAAATTGTGCAAACTTCTACGTAATTGCCTTATTTGCCGCCTGAAGTTGGCTGAGTTGACGAGTTTCTATCCTCAGTTGTGGTCGACAATTCTCCAGTTGCACTTCTACAACCACACTTACGAAAGCTACCAAACCGACAACCACCGGTCTTGAAGCAATTTCGTGAAAAAAATTGATTCTCTCCCCTCCAAAGATAACAAGTAAAACTAGTGTGTTGTATTGCAGCTTTATTATTATTTCATATTCTGTAATTCTATGCTGTATCTGTTGTAAAAAAAAGTTGTCAACTTTAAACACAGCTTTCGCTACTTTTTGTGCACACTAAAAGCTGCATTACCGTCACCAATTGACCTAATAACCATTAAAGACTGCCTCTGCCAGTTGAAACATACACAGTAATATATAAAAAAAAGTATAAAAGTTTTTGCATCATTTGTCAAATCAGCTTTCCGCGATAAGAGAGAAAGAAGGAGCAAAAGATCATTTGGTATGTTGCCTGTAAAGTTCATGTTAAAAGTTTTTAGCTTTAAAAAAAATGCATGAAATACACAAATTGTGAAAATTTATTATTCATTTAAAATGCGCAAACACACATTAATGATATGATTAATGGCGAAAGTATTAAATATTTTTGTCTTTGTCACATAATTTAAATTATATTTGTAAAACGCAATTTCTGTTGATATAATCTAGTGCTATAAATGTTCATAATATTGACAAATTTTCCATTTTTCAATATTGTTTTCTCTTTTTTTGTGATTTCCCCTTTCTGTGGTGCTCCTTGTGAATATGTGATGTGTGCGGGGGCTGCTACAATTACACGGCTGCTACTTACATGTGCATCTGCTGCCTGATGATGGCAAAATGTGATCGCAATGATTATTGGTGATCCTCTCGTGTGTGTATCCGCACTGTATGATACATACATATTTGCCGTTGCCAATAAAAATAATTTTTCATCGCTGCTGTGTTGACTTTCACTGTCCCGCACTGTATGTTCACCTCTTGCTGCCTGTGTAAAATTCAACCCGATCGCTGCTATATTACTGCACTCAATTTACTTCACGTGTTGCACACTTTGCTACTACCAAATTGCACTCAACCCAATTATCACATCATCAGCAATTGGCTCTTACCGTCTAAATCGCGTCCTCGATCAACTCGACGAAATGGCTTCTGCTGTTTCACCGAGAGCTCCCCTGCTAAACGCCGCTTTAAATGCTCCTCTTGAATTTCTCCCAGTGACGCGATTCCCAGATGAACGAACTGACGCTTTGCAAAAGTTGGCCGTGGAGAAGGAGAAGGAGCGGGAAGTTATTCAAAGCCAGGTGGGTTGTACCTTCAAAACTTGAGAAGTTTCTTTTCCGTATTGTAATGACATTTATGGCGTCGCACCGTGTAAATTTGATGTGTGGGCTGGAGACAATGACCTTAAACAAACTCTTCATTTTTTTAAACCTTAGCCTTACAGGACAACTCCATTGATTTATCCGACTCCAAAGACAAAACCAGACATGGTAGACAATAAACTGAGTGGGAAAAAGCCAACAATTTTTCGACCTCTTGAACAAACGGTACATTGCTGTACAATGGATTCCAATAACATTCTCATATCATGTTGACCTTTACAAAATGTGGTTTTATAATGTAACGCCAACATTGTTTATACCTTTCAACATTTCTTTAGAACATTATTGGAAATTTGAATGCAAACCAAGCTGTGGTTCACAGACAGTTAAATAGTCCGAAACCACTTTACTCTCAGCAAAACGTCGCTGAAGCCGTTTATGTTCAGACTGGCTACAATTTGTACGCTGTTATATTCTCTTAAAGTTGATAAACATTTCACTTTCGTCTCATTTCTGTCCAAATGGCCTGTGAACTAATTACATTTCATTGCAATATTTTTAGAGGACCTCAAGCCAGACCAACTGCTGCTTCACATCAGCGATCATTGCCGCAGGCGCAAAATATTCCCCCTCCACAACCACATCTACCAACAACTGGACCTGTTCACATGACCCCGGATCAGCTTCCTGAGTTCAATCCACAAAAATCACCAACATTTAGAGCGATCATTGAGATGGAAGGTTTGGGAACGCTTCAGCCAGCACCCAACACTCAAACAATAAAAGCGCCTGTGCCTGCACCTACACAAAAGCTTCCCCATTCTACCGCTCCAACATCTCAAGTAAGCTATGTTGCTGTGATGCAGTTTTCTCTTCTCAAAAACTTCATAAATCATTTTCGAAATTGGCATACAAACATATGCTGACGTGACTTTTCTCAGCAAAATTTTAAAAATCCATATTACTCATTTGTCCTGTTTCTGTTAACATGCTGTTTCCAAACCCAATCGTCCTCTATTTTTCTCCTGCTGTCTCTCTCTATCACAGAGCTGATCTTTGGCTGTTTGTTTTTCACAGCTAAACTCCGTTGGAATGCCAAATGACCGTATTGCACAGAGCCACTCTTTCCGGCGCTTGATGCTCAGTTTGTCTGAGTGAGTTTGAAGGAAGGAAGGAAGGATGGATGAAGAGACACACATGAAAATTTTCACTCTTTCTCAATTCATTCATATTCATGAGAATTATGAACTGGGTTTTGCCAGCACACACATTACACACATACATTGATTTCATTTACTACAATAATGGACTGGATTAGCATGCTTTTAATGCATGCCAATCGTCATGTTCTATGCTTTTCTCATAAAGAAAACTATAAGTTCTTGATATTTTGAAAACGTACTACTAAGTGGATAGTGAATCATTAACAATTTCAGCATTAAATATATATATTGAATTAAATAAATGTGTATTACTTGATTAAAAGAATGAAAAAGTATAGTACTTTATTAGATAAATGATATCTTTCATACATGAAATATTGAAATAGTTCAAGAGCAAAAAAAAACTGCAAACTACCAACCCACAGCTTTGGCTATTTAAAAGTAACAACATATTATTATTACTACTGCTGGCATTTCACTATTTAATTTATTTTCACATTCATAACGGTATTCCAAATTCTGTCGGATTAAGATACACAATATTGTATTCAAGTATCGTGCTACCTGTTATCTTACTGGTTAGAAAAACTCGATTTCAATCGTACATCAATTAATTATTAAAATTACACATTGTATAATACTTAGCGCTAAATGAGTTACCTGTTTTGTTCAGAATTACGTATTTTAGGTTAGATGGTAAGAACAATACCAAAAAATGGGTCTTACTAAAATGTTGTGTAATAAATATACTTATCTTATTGTTAGTTGTGTACAACCAAATGCATCTGTAAAGTATTTTTTGTTTGGTAAGCTAACATTCAACTTTGTTGGAGGAAACGTACTACTTATTGTAATGCCAGCCAGGAATGTTGGACATTATATGAAAATGATAATAATGTTACTGTTATGTCATGGCAGAGAGTAAGAAAAAGTAATAAAGGTTTTAAAACGGCTTGTGAACTACTATCATTCTCTTCTCTTTTATTGCATTTTTCCAACAGCCCTTGTCGGATAAGTAATTAGTTGGAGCAGCTGCAGCTCGCATCGTCATCGTAAGGAAATGGGATTTTTCTTCTTAAATAAATAATTCGATTCAAATAGAAAGATTGTGAGAGAACAACCTTAGAAGTGCATCTCTCCTAACAGAAAATGTAATTTATACTGTGATGAGAACACAAACATTATTCTGTGATAATTGTCCATACCAAGCACGCAACCAGCTGCCGTTTCCTTTTCCTATTCGCTACTCCAAATCTGCGGGGAGAGAAAGAGAGAAAAAGAAAACATTTATACGTGGCTGGTATCTGGCACCATCAGAATACAAAGTTGTCGTTGTTTTGACGCCAGTATAGAGCTAATACATTTATCATAGGAATCGAGTGCAAAGGCGCATCGAAAAGCAGTTGCATTCGCAAAAAGTAAATAAAAGGAGCGAAGCCGTACCAGAAACAGTGTGAATAATTAAGATAGACACTTTCCCCTTGAATTAAATTACTGCATATATTTATTGCGTCTGCACTTTCATTTAAAGTGTGTGGTCTGTGAGTGTTTCCGTTTGGCATCTAATCTCCCTTTACGTGTACCACTAAAACCGCATAAACTGGAGAGATGAAATTATCGACTCGCAAGAGAAATGTCATAATGTAGTTGATGTCACACAATAGTCGTAATCTCTATCCAGTGCCAAGACAGTATTAAAGACGATATATCCTTCTCGTTGCTAAATTTTGGCGTAATAATGAATAAATAAATGAACAAACATCTTGGCTTCTCGCAGAAAATAGGCGTAATCCGAAGTCTTTCATGAAAAATGTATTAGGTCATATGAAAGGGAACACGTCTTTGTACATGAAACGGGGAAAATCCGGACCACACATTTTGGCTGTATACTAAGAGCGTGACAAAGTCCAACAGCTCAGCTCTTATTTAGGGTAAGTAACATGAGAAAGTACGAGCTTTATTTACGGGAACGGTGTGCAAGTTTTGAGTTTAGGGAGACTCCCAAACTTGTTTTAAGATCCTCATGTGGAGAATCGGATACAAAAGAGTTTAAAAACCAACGGAGCCCGAGGAGAGAAAAGAAGATTGAGTTGAGGATGGTGATGAAGTATAAAGCCAACACACCTTTCATTTCTCTTTTTGGTATTGTCCTTTCTTTGTGACGATACCAACGAATTTCGGAGAGAAATCTGACTGAGCAGGTCACATTCATGGGGATACATAGAAGAGTGAAAGTTTCTTTAGATATCATTCTGGCATGCTGCACGGCGGTACGTAATGTACGAACACTTTAGTACGGTCGGTTAGGGGCGCAAGAGGGAGAGAGTGAGATAGCGAGTAAAATTGGAAGTTGGTGCTCCAACAACGAAAAAAGTGTTCACTCCCTCTTTCCTTGCCTTTCTTATAACTTTATCGCCTCTAATAGTGTAATGGCAGTCAGCTGGAATTAGGGAAATGCTTTCTCTTTCGAAAAAAGAAGAAAGCAATATCTCTTGTTCAACCATTTGATTTCACTTGACTGGTTAGGCAGCTATAGTTGTAGTGTATCTCTTGGAGCAGGAACAGTTGTAGCTTAGCTAGCAAGCTGTTTACTTCGAATGGAGAAAGCGGCTTTTAAGACAACTTTGCAGACACTTTCATCCACACACGCTTGCAAACGCTCTGACTGCACGGAGGAGCACCGGAGCAGAGTTAAGGTTTTTGATATTCTTTGGTGCTGGCAGTGGTGGGGCTTCGGTTCCATCATTTAGCGGAAATATTCATATAACTTCCTTCGCGGCAAGTGAAAAGGTACCGTGTAAAGATAGATCGATAGATCACAATGGAGCGACTCCTAGAGGCTGCACAGACATCGTTCCCCATCAGATTTCTAATTCAGTTAACAAGATTTGTTTCCATTAAATATTTACAATTGGTCGATTGTTTTCATACAAGATGTAGTCCAATTCCGTTGGCGCTATTTAGGATATTTTTTGGTGAGTTGGTTGTTTTCACATTTTTATACATTGTTCCCCGTGTATGACTCGTCGTTCTGACGGGTATAGCTTTCATCTTTGGTTCTCTGGCATTGTTTTCCATAGTGCTAATGCTTTCTTGCCCTAAGTGCTGTATCAAGATTCGTGCCTGTAGAAAATTGCTATTTACGACTTTCATTCCCTGACTCACTTCAAACAAACATCTCATGTCTTCTCAAAAGGAAAACAAGCACGTTCACAATGCATGCATACATATAGTATTCTAGATCGATTAATCTGTAAAGTTTTGCTTTTAGTGTATTCAAGACATGTGCGCGGAAGAATACTTTCGGGTTGATGCGAAAAGAGACTTTCTTTTATTTCCTGTTTCGTGTTTTGCTACAGAAAGAAAGAAATGAGAATTCATGTGCAACTTGCATTACATGACTCACAAGGAAAGGCATTATAGTGTCTTACCTAAACGACGTTGATTTCGAAATGCATGTTTTGTACACGTTGAAGCTGAACACAGGGGTGCTGACGCCAGTGATGCCTGACCGGACTGGCCAATTAATAGTTAAGTTCACCGCTAAGGGTTCATTGGTATTGTAACTTCTAAAACTCGCATTTTACTGCTTTATATACACCAATCTTGTTGCTAGTTTAAACCTCCCTCCAATTATAGCCTCTATCGTATTACAACCCACTCTGAAGTTGATTTTAGTTCCTCTCTAATTACCTTTCCATATGAAATTGCATATAGAAAGTAGAATAACTTAAGAGTGTGTTCAGAAGGAGAGAACCCTTTTCCATTTGGGAGCAAAGCATCTTCGAGATGTGTACACTTCCAATGTCTCTATATAACAACAAACGATTTATTTGGAGGTTACATATTTGCTTCGCCATTTCCAAGATTTGTTCTATATTTTAGAACTAATTGTGGCGGTTTTGATATCAACTGAAAGCTAAAAATTATAGCTTGACATTCCGGCCGGCAAAATTAAAACAGTTCTCATTAGGACAATTATGGATAACAAAAATTAATACGTGTGCATGCACCTACGTTGTATTTTTTGTTTAATTAATAAACATGAGCTGCGATGACGGTCATCGGATGACCTGTCTCAAGTCATTTTTAGAACGGAACAGAACTTGCTCACAAGCAGTGAGAAATCAAGTGCACATGAAGGTTTCAAGCCTTTCGTCAATTCTGGCCGACATCAACACCTCTGTAATCAGCATGTCCAAAGAGATATGCATGTGCTAAATTAATGCTATTTATGCAAGACATCACAATACCTTTCCTTGTCAGTAATAAGCAAACCGCACTATTGATCATTTGGGGTTTTCTTCAACTTTTTCTTCCGGAGCCGGAATGATTTTATGTGAAAACATTAGACTGACTCAGTTACAATCTCACAAATTTCCTCTATCTAGGTTTCCTCATGTTTTTGGATGTTCCTCAGGAACGCGGATTAAGCGATGCTGACATACGATTTGGAGATCAAAACTTTTGCTTCTTTTCTTTCTTCGACTGGCTTCAACCTCCCACTCTGCAGCACGCTTGCTTATTATATTCCATGATGTGGACAGGTAAAAAAGTATTATTTACTAGTATATGCTCCTACTGCCATTCCATCCGTGTCACATTAATGGCTTCACAACGGTAAGTATTTCAGTTTGCATAGACTACTCTAAAGTAAATATTTGGAATGTTCTGCTAAATCAACTGCATCACAGGCTCAATTGGTATGACGCTTGGGCTCAAGTTTCGTCTTTCATGTTTACTGTACCTGTGTCCCTACGTGTACTTCTTCCTGCTTGACAAATCTCGGTGGAATAATCATTCCTACCTATTTGGTTTGTTTACGGTGCTGCTAACCTGGTCTGATGCTGGAAATTATTTGTGCGTGCCAACATCCGTTATTAAATCAACAAACATGAAATAATAACAGTACATTTTAATGTTTCTCCTGCTATTGCTTACGGGGCATTTTAATACACACTGTATAGATCTGTTGACGCACTTTGTGCCAACCCTGCGGAGAAAGAGAAAAGAGACGGAGTTCCAAAGTGGAACTACTTTATACTCAAGTTTCAGATATTTCTCCTGTACTTTTATGCTGGGGTAAAAAAATTGACAGATTCTGATTGGATAAATGGATATTCAATGAAGAATTTGTCAAAACATGCAGTATTTTGTCCTCTCAAGTAAGCTGATGGTGTTTTAAATAAATATTACGTCCTAATCCACATCCTAATTTAATTTTAATGCCAATCCATGCATTTAAAGCATATGACTATTGTTGATTTTAATCCACTAAAACAACTAGACTGTTCACCGACGCGGAGACAATTGATTTCTACATGGTTCATATGGGAGGGTTAATTTATGACTTGACTGTGGGATTCATGCTCAATTTTGATTTTTCAAAGAGAACTGGTTATGTGCTCTCTTTCATGTTTCATGGTCTTAACAGCCAAATATTTTCGATTGGTAATGTAATACTAGTAACTAGTTCACATTACTTATATAACATACTAGAGCATTTTATCAAGGTAAACAATAACATGTAACAGGAATGTTTCCGTACGTGTGTCTCGCTTCACTTGTCCTGTTTTGCAAAGCAGACGAATTCCCTTGCTCGTTGTTCAACAAAGTTGAAGTTGTCTCTAAAGTGAATACACCAAACGTTACAAGGTAAACATACAGAGACACGGAGAAAATAATTTTAAACCAGAATGAATGCCCGTAGATCGTCGTCGTATGTGATGGCGTATTTTAGAGCTAAATTACAGTAATATTTCTAATTCTGTAGAAAAAAGAAGTCTCCTGTTTCAAAGACTAGAGAAAAGCTCGCACACGGTAAAGCATCAAAAACCACCACAGGTAAAACGTTGGTGCCATGTCATACCATGTCATGCCATCATCATGCCAAACACGTTGTCAGTTATTCGGAATTTTATATGCTTCCACACATTTTCAAGGCTATAAATCATGTTTTCGTATTTATTTCTTAGTATTACTTTTAACGTACATTGCCATTCAACTAGTCCTTCCATACACACATTCCATTACACAGGGTTACAATACGTGGACAAATGGACTGTATGGTTATTCCTGGGATATGATGATAAATTCTTGGGAAACGCTCCATCAAAAAGTGACTGTTCGAAACTACGAGACAGGAGATGAGCGTTACTTAGACCCAGATGTATGAATATATCCATCTATTTTCCTATTTTCATCATAGCATGCGTGTTACGTAAATTGTATTTTATTCAGCGTGGTTGTGCCACTTTGCTATTGGCCTACATATTTTTCTACATAATAATATATGCATTCATATGATTTTTGTAGGCGTGGGTGACAAATGATCGTTGGAGCTCGCATTCAGATATGGCAATTGTAAGTAATTTAAAGGGCAACATTTGAAATGTGTCCTTCTAAAAACCCATACACACGCCGTGCTGGGACTCTACACGTCCTAACTTTTATAAACTACCGAGAGCGTTGTGAACGCTGAAGAGATAGTTACAGTTACTACTCAGTTGTCTGTCTGTGTATCTGTGGACACGATTACTCAGAAAATACTGAAACGATTATTTACTAATTATGGTACAAGTGCACGTTAGGTCAACATCAGTTACGAGTTCGGAAATATTAAATATGACCAGAGACAAGGGGGTAATAAACAAAAGATCACATACATTTCAAATGGTAAATTCATAATCATCATCAATGATTATTACCATAAAGTATATGCCGTTCAAGATGAACTGGTATTCTTGCTGACCTGATATTGTACCTAAGGACCTGGTGTACTTTACTTAATCACATTACGTTATAATTAATGATCATGCACTGCACTTATTGATGTGATACTGTATCTATCGACACGAGCCTTTATTTATCAACGTGATATTGCATGACGATATACGCTAAGCTGAGCTGAACAGTAAGTACAGATAGATAGGTACACGTGAATTACTTGTAATTTAAAAAAAACAGTCAAATTTATAATGTAGGACCAGCTAATCAGACTTTTGCCATCTTTAAACGATATCTTCCAAACCCTAACATGTAAACTCTCTCTTTTCCAAAATCTTCCCATCCAAATTCAAAGTTTAAAAATCCTTTTAAAAAATGAATTCCAATTTTCTATGGAAAGAAGGCATTGCAGTCATGCCATCTTGGAAAATTTAAAGCCCTTATTATTAGGAGTAGAATTCAAAACCCTGTTGATCAACCAATCAGGATAAACATTGCAAAATCGCTTAACTATCCTACATTATTTTCTAAATTTTAACCAATTTACTTTTGGCCTTTACAATTGAGCCTGATATGGTACATAACGATCGGATATTATACTGAAGGACCTGACCGACGGTGCCTTACAAAACGGGCAAAATATGAATATGCAAACATAGAAGACATTTTAAGTCGGTATTATTTGGACGCTCTCGGTAGTTACATGTCAGGAATTTTAAACCTTCTAATAATGTCATATGATATGACCTTAATATTTCAGCAATACGCTCGTTGTATCGCGCGTAACCTCGCACGTCACAACATCACGACAATCGAGATTTACATGGACGTTTTGAAAAGTCTCAATGGACGTTTCCAGCAACGTATATTTGATCCGCGTGTCAATATCCTCAACGCTTCGTGGTCACCGTTTGAAGAGGTAACATGGGTTCTCCCGTTGCTGCGCCAATTTTCACACTATCGTCAAGAGCATTTCCAGCGCATTGCAAAAGAGGTATCAAACTGGACAGAGTCTTCTGATGTCATTTTCGTGGCGGATTTCCCCGGATTGTACCTGGAAAATTATTTGCCCAAGGAACTGGGCAACATCAGTATAACTGTGCTATCAGGGGAAATCATGATTGAACAAAAGGACGATCCTAACATAACGCTCTCCAGGGTGGATCCTGCTGATGGTCGTATTGTTGACAGTACAAACAATAACGGGGACGTAACTACTTCCACTAAACATGGAATTAAGTCGGACGAATTTCACAAGGTACACATTGTCTCTTTCCCAAACCCTTCCTGCTACATGTATACGTACACTAATGAGACTGCAGATAAACTTAAACGCACTACCAGTGATGTCGAAGAGACGGAGGCTATTTCCTTTGCTTTATTCGATCTCTGGAATGGATTTGTCGAATTTACGCAGGAAAAATACCAGGAGTTTTCTACCAGTATTTATTTAATTGTTAATGCTCATCTAAATCTCCTTTTCGATGTCCCAATGGTCATTCGGAAAAGTGTAAATTCTCCAGAGTAATTTTCTCAAACGAATCATTGTATTACCACAAAGAAACGCACAAAACCGTTGTAGCATGATGTAACGCCAGATTTTTATATAATATAACATATACTAAATACATAATGTGGACTGTTGGAACTTGGCTGGAACCGTTAGAATTGATAGGCCAGATCCCAGATGTGAAATTATTAGAGAAGGGAAAACAATGATGATTGATGAGCTCATAAATAAATGAACGGTTTAATAATTCGGTAGATGATAGTTAAATACACATTTATATGGAGAAACATAAATAATAATTATGTGCGAAATTCAATCAAAAAGACTTTTAAATGATTTTATGACGTTCATTTATTGAGTAATGTTATCATAAGAATGAATGTATAGAATAATCATTAAAGTAAATAAACGCTATCGTAAATATCGGAAGAAATGCAACATACCTGTAAGATAATGATAAATACCTACGTATATATATATAGTTGTTGACTCGTGATTTTGTCTGAGTAACATTGATTCGTACGGGGAGTTGTAACATGATTGATTATCGGAAAGTTTTCAACTGTAATCATTAGTCAATAGGTAATTATTGTAAAATCCTGCACCATTTTATTGTGTATTTACAATTTGTCAAGTATAGCTCGACAGCTTTCATTTATAATCGTAACATTGTACATAGTGCATCAAATGTGAATAAAATGATCCCATAAATACTTAAATAAATGCCGCATTTCGATATGCGATTAAAAGGTGATATTAGGCAAAACTATTTTGTCACACTTGTTGTAGCAATAAAATACCCGAAAACATGGAAAAATATTGAGAGCTTTCAGCTGTGCACAATGCCTAATTACACGTGTGATTCATACATGCAAAAGAAATGCATACATGTACTCTCCCTAACTAACGAGCAGGATTGTTTATATGATTGTTGTTACTCGTATTAAGCCCACTGCTGAGTCCCTTGTAGTAATTTGAAAGTACGGTCCAAGCTTTAGGAGCCATAAAACCATCAGGGGGATTTTCACCACTCCTTGCCAGTCCTATAAGTGATCAACGAAACATTACATGATGTAACCATTTACTATCATATATATTGTACATATTGTATAAAATTGATATGAAGTTACAACATACCGCGCATTTTAGTTCCAGAGATAAAATCAAAGTCTTCTTTCCTCTTTGGATCAAAGAAAGCCATTTGCTTGACGCTTTTATCGTAAGCAGCCACTCGGAATGGAATGATCTCCAAACCAGCAAGGCCTGGAGCCATTTTTAAAACTCTTGATCCGTGAGTTGCCTCATACAAATCGATTCCGGCAATCTCAGGATGAGGCAAACCAGCAGGATCACGTCCCACAATGTAAAAATTGGCACCTGCGTTTAATCTGGCTCTAGATAGTGCACAAGAAAGAATATTAATTAATGAACTTTTCTGTGCTATCCTGTTGGATAATATAGTTTCGTTGGCGTATCAATATTGTTGTCGGCTATATATATGTTACCTAGCATGCCATTGTACTTCAGTAGGACCAGCGTACATCATTGGGGATGGGAATATAGCAAGAATAGTACGATCAGGGTCCAGAACTCCTTCTTCAAGAACAGCCAAATGCTGTTCTATGCGGGTTGGCAGTGGAACATCGTCATCTTTGGTCCATCCACCAAGCGGATGAAGTAACAAAACTGGTTTCCTATAACCATACTTTTCTTCGAGTCGCTTTTGAGTATCCTGCGAAAAGACAATTACATCATTGACATAAATAAACAATATTGAAAATGTTTTTCACTTTTCAGATCTAACCAAACGAAAGTAAGCCCCCAGTACGACAAAAGCACATTCCCCATTTTTTCAGACGAGATGTTTTCGTTTTACAATACCTGCATTAAAAGCGCATGTCCGTTGTGAATCGGATTACGAAGCTGGAAGGCAAACACAGCGTCTGCTTCAATTTCTTTAATTTTTCCTCTGATTTCATTTGGTGTAAGTCGGTATGAATCTAGGCCGTCGTCCCATTTTATTTTCTCAAAGACTTCAAGGTCTCCACCAACCAACCAGTCGCCACTCTCAAGCACCATCTAATCATTAATTAAAAAATAGTTCAATCAATACAAGTAATTTAACAACACATGATTCCATTTTAGTGGGATTATTCCACTTTGACCGAGAGCACGCTTATTTGCTTTGTTTGATTGACCTAATAATAATACCCATTGGTTGATCATGCAAGGACGATTTTGTGATTATAACGAAGAGGTCATTGATATAAGCAAGCCGAGCAAAGATCAAAAGTGAAGTATGTATATTTTGTGCATTGAGGTATGTTGCATACAAGCAAACATAACGAAATGATGCCAGTGAAATCAATAAGGTGCGTAGTTGTGATAAGGCAGATTATTCCGTCGTAGGAGGTAACACATGCTGCCTACTTACAAACTGTGGGTGCCAATACTGCCAATTTGCATTTGGGAATTATACTAACCTTAATGTATGGATGTTTTGGTGAAGTGGTTCCCCACTGCCGGGCACAACGTTCCTCTTTTCTGTGAGCATAAAATTCAGGATCCTTCAACAATGCAACTGGTCTGGATTTGTAATGGAGACATATTTGAGAGGTGCCCTGAAGTCGTTCCTTGTCTGCGGTAGAAACCGGCAACGAAATGACAAGCGGCATTGTAACAAATTCATCCTTCACAAGAGCGTTAAAATGTAGAACCTATTAAAAGGAAAACATGAATTCCCAAGTCATTAGCAGGTCTGTTTGGTTATGGTAATGGTCATGCTATCTTAAATACGCAGGAGAAAAGTTACCTGCAGAAATTGTTCTTCCCTCATGAACCCTTTGAGTGGTGCAGCCCACCCTTCAGATAGCACCTGTATCCACTGTAAGTCCAAGTCAGTAATCTCTAGTGCCACACTAGTATTTACTTCGTTCAAAATTTCTTCCGAAGATTTTGTGGTAAAAAGCTCTGGTACTGTATCCACAGCTTTCAATTCAGATGGGAGGATTCCCTGTAAGATTGATCATGAAAATGGTCACTTCACTACAATTAATAGTATTTCCCATTCAGCAACTCCTTACAAGTTCATTTTGTCACCATATCTCACCTTTTGAACTAGAAGATCAATCACCATCATCATACTATCTTTGACGCCCATTCCATGAATTATAGCAGTTTGTCAATACTATATTTGATAAGGCACTTATATCATATATTGCTTAATCTTTTCATTGCTTGTCATTAATATTCCAACCGTGTACCTGTGAACCATACGGTGCACCCACGGAATCCCCTGAGATGACCCAGGATTTGTCCTCTCGAGTCTCTCGAAACATGATGTTTCTGTTCCAGAATATTTGTGGCAGCCTGCATCTTTGCCTGTTTACACAAGTTTTATCAAGTCACTGGCTCATGAGTATGTTCACACTACACAACCCCATGTGCGTTTCTTTTCATCATGCACAACAGTGATACAAATGTAAATGTGTGCTTGAAACTTAATAATTCTCTAATGAAACTTTTGTGCTGGAGACTTGTAAAATTGCGATAGCCAAATGTACGAGCACATGTGAGAAGAGAGCATAATGAGATGCTTCTATACTTTGTGTAGACGCCTGAATAGAAAATACTGATTGTTTTGTATCCCACAAATAAATCAGCTTTAAAAAAATCTTGCTTAAGCAGACGGAGGAATTAGTTAAATTTGTATGCATATGAAGTGAGGGGTGTTCATACTGGTGCTACTACATGTAGGAGTAATAGAAGAGGTGATGATGACAAGAGGGAAGGTGTTGGTGTTACAGGACAGTCGAGTCTAAATAAAAGCACAGCTGTGCTGTAGCAAACTTACCACCCCAAAATGTTTCTCTACAAAATCCGGAGGAGTCTGCCTTCCTGCTAATCAATACAAACCCAACACATGCTCTGTTGTTGGTCGTTATACCGAGAAAGACCTGTCTCTATGTATTTTTACCATATTGTTCATGTTATTATGTTGTTGTCAGAAATGTACTTTTTAGTCGCTTCTTTGGAATGCCTGCCTACAACTTACTAATAATAACTAGCAACATCAAGTATATACAGTATACTTCACCAGCCCACAGCCCACACGATAAGGTAAGGGGGCTTCCACATATTACCTGTATTGTACTTGGGTAGATATGTATTATTTGTGAAGGCACCAGTTGTGTGGGCACGCTATTGGACCACTTCATGCAAAAAGTAACGAACTCTGTGTACCTTAATAATTTAGTTGTCGGTTTACAATTATTGTTAGGGACATCGGACGTGCCAGTGTAATTACTTCAAGTCACTTTAGATAAAAGTAATATCATAATTACTTGTCCACCTGCACTGTACTTTACCTTGCTTTTACAGCCATAGCCATAATGTGTATGATTATATGAACGAAACTAATTAGCGCGTTTAATGCGTTTTATTAAATTAATGGGTTACGGTAAAGCAATGAAAGTAAAAAATACTAACCCGGTGCATTGTGATTGTGAGATTTTTTCACAGACTTCACTCACTTAAATACACATAAAATTGACAGCCGCAATTTGTAATAAATTGACACGTAATCAAGGCACGATTTTGCAGCACTACTGCCAAAGTCACTTTTACAACTTTGTGTTTACTGTCCGATTGACAAATGCGTATGTTTGAGACAACTTGGCCTAGAGGCTTTTGAAGAATGGTGAATGAATAGGTGCAGTTCTCAGACCGTACTAAACCATGCAAGTTAAAATTGCACAAACTTTATACGATGACTACGATGACGCGAGAAGGAAAGATGCTTACTTGGGAGAATATTCACCTTGTGCTTGTTACTTACTACTATTATTAGGGGATAAAAATTCACAGAACTGGTCTTTGTGTTCTTACCAGGCAGTAGTGTACTCTCATTTTTATGGATGAAAGCCCTTTGGACTCTCCAGTTTTGTTTTGCTACAGATTGGCAAAGGATGCTTGAATCGATAGAGGGTTTTCAACCATCCAACGAAGCTGTTGCTTTGATGCGTAGTTGTAAAGACCAAGGATGAATCAAAATTTTAATCATACGTTACATTGTTCCAAGTAATTTTCCGTGGTAAACAAAGTCAAACTCATAATAAAGGTTGCAGTAATTTTACCAGTTTTTTACATTAATTAAAAATTAATTATTGTAAATAATATAGTTCCGTCTCCGCCCTTCCTGCAACTCACATTGTAGTTTGCATTGTGCTTAATCAGGCATCTGCTGCACTGCAGCGATGATTAAATGTACTTTAGGAGTGTATACTAGGGTAATCATTTTATCATTAAGGTCACAAGGCACGATTAAATGCACCAAAAAGTGGTATATGTGGCGGGCAATGAATAAATACGTTAAGTGCGATATTAGAATCCAGAGCAATGTTTTATTCCAAAAGCAACGTTGCTGCGACCAGTTTTTTGCTCAATTTTCAATGCTACTCAAGTAAAATTCAATAAAATTAGCAATGCAACAACATCTCTCTGCTCTGGACACACTGTCAATCATCATGTTGTTGCAGGTCCAGCCTAGCACATATGTGAAGTGCTCGTTAGTTGATATGTCCGCCACAAATTGAAGGAGATTAGTCATATGTATGACAATCATTAAAATTACAATTGGCCATCATCACTTACACTTGTCCCTCTGTACAGATATGTATGTACCTATGTATATTTTGTACTTTTGAATCAAAATAAAACAACGCTTACAGTAAGTATGGATTTTGTTTTAAGCGTTGCAGTTGACATGCTAATCATTATTTTACGTTCATAAAGAAGTTGTCTACGCTTTGCGTAAAATTTAAAGGAAGAATTGAACATTCTGTGGAAGATAAACAAATTAACAGAAAAGAATAGAAAACTACAATAAGTATGTTGTAAGAAGACTCATTGTAAGCATTACTGGTGTGTTTGACGTTTCTGCTTTTTATCATACAATTGAAAAAGAAAAATCGCAGCCTAAAACAGTATAAACTATAACAAAAAGGAAATTGGTGTCGTCATTGCTTATTATCATTACCCATTACCGTGCTGTGGTGGTAAAGTACAGTAATGAATGAGTAAAGTCGGACAACAACTCGTATATTATAAACGTATTTCGTGGTTATCTTACTATTTTCATGCTATGTTACTTTCTGGCAGCTGGAAATTAAGAGGTTTAAATTCACTGAAATCCATGTTGTGGTGTGGTATCATTAAAGAATTTTTCGGTGCCTTTCCATCTGCGTATGACATGATTAAGACTAGCTACAGGTATGACTCATGTGGGCAAAAGTAGAACGTGTTTTGGCCTACGAGACCGCGCTACAAGTTGCTTAGTGTAATATTCCCGTTATTACAAGTACAGGGATATGCAATTTTTTTCCTCAACAATTATTGTCATTGAATTGACAGAGATGAGCAAGAACGTGCTCGCGAGTGACGGGTAGACAAAGATGTGAAAAGTGTGTTTCCCAATTAATTTGACAAATAGCTTGTTTTGAAATGTATTTATCATGAATACGTATAAAGTATGATAGCATAAAGTTTGCCGAATTGAGTAATTGTATCAGGTTTACTAATGCGAATTACAACCGTAATCATATGATTTATGACCAATTTAAAAAATGGTCAAGTATCCCTGTTCTGTGTATTAAATTGATAAGTGTATTAGAATGCTTCATCCTCATCATTTAGAGTCATTTATAGCAGTCTTCAATTTATCATTATACTCATAAATAAAGCACTTACAAATGTATCACCTAAGCCGCATAATTTCGTACTTCTCTTCAGAAACACGTGAACAAGATTATCTAACTTAATTTATGGTAGATCCAAAATGAGGCCGGTTTTGTTTACATTGTATAATGCCAGATTAGTTCAATTATACTGTACACAAGATTATAGTGCAGGTGAGCAATGTAGTGTGTCCATTTTTCTTACTTAATACAAATTAGACAACTCTTAACAAGGGACACGATAAATGATTTCAGTATATAAAGATGGTAAACGTGTAGTAGATGAACCTTTTTAATGAAAAATAGTTAAGTAATAGAAATAATAGTAGTATTAGCCGTGTACGTACCCGAAGACGAGGATTGAACCCGTTCGTTGTTCCGTTCATTGTGGGACAAAGCAGTACGAAAACTTAATATTGGGTAGCAATTTCAATGCAAATATTGTAATTTAGACGCAAATTCCAGTTGCACCGCAGGGTAATGACTTTACCGCTAAAATGAACCAAAGTGTCTTATTCTTATTTCACACAAAATATACCAAGCGTAATTTTAACAAGCCAACGAACTGTTATTTTGGAAGTTTAATGGAGATGTGTGTAGTTGGCGAGCCAAACAACTATTAACAGTTTCGCTCTGACCGTAAGTGGAGGAGAACTTCGAGCAGTAATCTCTTTTTATTTGTAGCATGCAGTTGTATGTTGGGAAGAGTACTGATGAAGATAGGAGATTAGCCAATGTAGTGCAAAATCAACAGACACGCATTCAGTTCGTCATCGTAATCATTACAGACATTGAACGTGCTTATGCTTTATTATTTGTGATTCATGAGAATCAACACGAAGCGATGGATGGGATTGTCAAAAATGGGTACGACAAGGCTATCTTCATTCGATTTAAACTGGATGGAACTCCGCGTGGTTTGGTAAGATTATTCAGTACAACGTTATTACCACTACTGGTTATGAGCACTATTACTTACACAACGGAAAATGATACCTACAGCTTTATTGACAATAACAAGCGAGACCCCATTTACCCGATTTGATGTTGAAGCAAGTTATGCTATGTTCAGAAAGACCATTTGAAAAAGTAAAAACCCTAATTAGAAATAATGTTTTCACAATCCAAGCATTTTTTGCAAAAAATTACAGAGTAAAGAGATATCGCGTGTCAATACGTATTCGACTACGTGACCAATTTTTATTGAAGTATAATTTCTTTACTTTCACATGATGCGTTTAAATGTATGCTGCCACAGCGTCATAAATAAGAGCTCTACAAAAAGTTACTTTAATTTGTGTCATGTTGCTTCTTTCAAATTGTCTTCTTCGTAAGGAATCAAGTACTTATACCAAGTACTTTCTTACTCGTCCGCGTCCGTCGTCACCAGCATTTTCCACGTGATGATGGTACAACTCGTTTTTACTCCCAACTCCCAACTATTTACGACGAGCAACGAAATGATGCGAAGTGTTAATAGTACGCCATGCTCGAATGTTATCGATGAATACATGATTTTAAGGTGTTGTAATTGAATTTAAATGAATGCCTAAAGATAGCATTGAGCGCATTGATTGACTTGACTTTGATTGTAGACGCTCATTCTCAACACCAAGTAACAAGCTGTAATTAATTCGTTACAATGCGAGTGAATGCCTGCCAACTGCTCATCAAATCTATCCTACCGATATATACAAGCCTTCAAGTTGCAACATGCCGTCAAATCAAATGCGTTCTTGACTGATAGATGAATTTCGACGAGGTGATTGTTATTACTTTGTATGGGATATAGCAAGGTTGATAAAACTTGCAATTGTTAGAAAAGGGGCACATAGTGTATATGGGTTAGTGTGGGATTCACCTGATGGGTTTTCCCTAAACAAAGTGTGCATATATAACAACGCTTTATTTCAAGATGTATCACACAGGCTGAACTTGCAATCAATAAAAAAAGTCAAACTGGAGTTTTAAAATCTAATCGTAGCTGACTGACACAATAGCGGATGTAAATAAAAGCTTTCAATAAGCTGTAGAGTGCGACCAGCAACGCCATTTTGCCTTACTTCCCTGTTTTACTTCTCCCACGGGCGGTTCCAACTGCTAACAAATTTTTAAAGGTCAAACAACAAATTTGCATACATTATTCAGTTTCAGACAATGGAAAATTAAGTGATTTCGTGCTATTTAATTTTCTAAATAATGTACAGTTCAGCTATGAGGTGTTTGACCTTCAAATATGTTAATTGTAATTATGGTCATTTCATATATGCACAATTATGTGCATGGAGTTTGTATGGTTTGATCCTTAGTTGTATAGAGAACGAACGTACCCCCGGCCGGAGAGAAAAATGCAGATATCTTTTACTGGTCGCAAAGAACTGTATTTGAATCCTAAATTTTTTAAAAATAACCTTGACCATCCATTTTTTGAATTTCCTTACTAACCCGTCAACACAAGGATGCATGTTACTTATTTTGTTAATACGCGTGTACGGAAAAAGTCAAGAAATTCTGACTGCCGACTCTTACCTTGTTACCTTTCCTGTGTTTGTCGTACTTATTTTGTGCAATTTACATACACAAGCGTTGAGCTGTCAATAAAAAATCAATTTTTGTTGATTTCTTTCGCATTGTCTGATCGATGATAACGGTACTATAGACATAGTGCGTAGTTGCTGAGTGGAAAACCCCAATATGCATTTAATACGGAGCAGAAATCCAACCCTTTCAGTGTTGAAAATGGTAACTTCATATACAAATTATCAAAGCAATAATGGACAATCAGGAACTGTTTTTATTTTCACAATACGTTTAATTCTTTTAGCACACAGTTTTTTTTAAATTTTACAGCTGAAGAAGAATAGTTTACAGGTAATTCACTAGAACATTATACTTTTCTAATTAATTGTAATTTATAACACATTATGTCTATATTTTACTACAACGTATAGATACACCACCATAAACCGGCTCACTTCCAAGTAAAACAGTAAATTTATTATCAGAATTCAGAACATATATATTTTATGTATTTCTACTACATAATACTACATCATAGCAATATTTTTCATTACACGTGAATTACACTACTTGTATGCACTCACCACTAGATAAATCTACAACCGTACTTTAATAGTGTGTACTCTAACTCTGAGGGTGACATATTCAATGCGGTATTTAGACTTAAACATCGAAATTGCAGAAGCAATCAGCAATCTAAATACTGCATTATGTAACTCACCTTTAATCTGAAAAAAAATTATGATTGTTCAGGTAATAGTAATTGCATGAAATATCAAAACTATCTATGTATATGACCAACGATTTCAAATGTATTGTACATGTACACCAAAACGTTTATAGCCATAGGGAGGTATGTTCACCATTCACATCCATACTTAACATGCTTTCGGCAATAATAATAATGATAGCTTTATGTCTACTGAAGATGTCAAGTAGTGCTGGAGTTTGGAGTACCATTTAACCCAACCTTCAAAATCACTCATCAACCCCCACTGCATTCTTTCAAACCATTCCAACGCAGCAATCTATGTACGCTTTCAGTTTAAAAGAAGTAAGAAAATATTGGGGTGTGGATGAACATTGAATTCAAACAGGTAAATTACATCGTTGTATCTTGCAGCTAAAAAAATTATTTGACATAATATAGGCATGTCTTAATCTTCACAGACTTGTGTGTAAGACTTGACGAATTATTTATTGTTACATACCATACAAATTAAACCAACTACCTACCTTCCTATACAAACTCGTCGTTCACACGAAAATAAAGCTATAAATTATTCATATGACCATACTATACCGACCGGGAATATAGTAACAAAATCACCGATTTCTTTGGGAAAGTCAGACTATTTATTAAAACTTAGACTTTGGAGTTAAATGTTCTACGTTCTATTAAACATAAATACTAATTATTCACAAGCTGTACACAATTATTGCAAATAAGCTAATGATTATCAGTACGAAAGTATACCCAAATCAAAGCATATTGTTGAAAATTACAAAACCGGTGAATGTTTGCAAACTCTGGGCTTGGCCGACAATAAAAAGGAAGTAAACGAAAATAACAGCGGTTAAGTGTAGTTGCTCCTTAGGGGATCTAGTCAAAACTTGTTTGCATTACTTTTTTAATGTGCATTTCGTTGCGTCGAGGTCATTTTACAAGAAATTAAACAATAATAATATTCTATATAATTAATTATGGGCTGCTCTGCACTGGACATATTTTTGTTGTCAATATACAAACTGAAAACAAGCCATGTCGATCAGTCTATTCAAACGTAATCTTCGCAGTAATTAACAGAGGCAATACTCCTCCAGGTACTTCTTTCACCAGTCTGCACACTCACAATTTAATCTTTACAATATACAATTCATACATAGAGAATACGTTCCATAATGCACTCATCTTCTTTCAATCAAAGTGGTAAATATTCTAAATTGGATCAACTTAACCGCATATAGATATATACAATTTGTCTTACATGTGTGTAGGCATATATTGTAAATATATAAGAAACGTTTGCAGAAACAGGAAATATCAATGTATATAGTGATAGAGAAATACCATGAGATTACCGAGATTATTGCGGCATAAAACCGATAAAATTCGACGCATTGTAGACCGACAGTGAAGATGGCATGTGCATTAAAATTAATTTATTCATTAACCAACAATGCTTCCAAGAATTATAATATACACACCCTTCCTTAAAAGACAGACCATACATTAGTCAACTGCAGTAAATATTTAATTAACAGCATATGAATACATGTATTTTTAAATTTATGAAGGATTTGCGGTGCTACATATACAACTGAAAAACAAACAAAGCACGGTACATCATTCATATCACTCCGACATCCTGACAGTTATATTTCGGTAGCTATTAAGGACGAAAACTCCGCATTAACAATCATAGTGGACATCTTCCATTTTAGTTTCGAACAATGGAAGACCATCCCAAACTTATAAAAAGTCGTTCAAAAATACCATCCTATAAAAACACAAAATTCATATCCTCTCCACTAAAGTTTGTGTATGAGCATTTTCTGGTTTAAAAAGCAGCGCTGACAAGACAATACAATAAACATGACACCGGGAAACAAACTAGTGTATAACTGTGGGTGTCGCGCATTCTTTTATAGCTTAAATCATCCAAAAGACAGTAATTTCAATTGTTGTTTTCTGTCAGATTCATTCAACATCATTCGGACAAGGATATTACATAACTCACGACGACGGTGCAGTAGTGTTTTGATAAATGTATAATGTAAAGTATGTTTGAAAATAACTTTGGATGCTTAGCTTTACACCAAGGGCAAGACAAATATATGGATGTGCACCGGAATTTTTTTGGCAGTACATACTTAGGTATGTATTTTAGAGATAAAAGAGGCAATCGCCATTTGTATAATGAATTTGTGTGCGACAAAAGAATGAAAAAAACTATACTTATGACTCTTTTCTTCATTACCATCTCCCTCTAATTTTTTCTGGTGTCTGAAATCAGAGATGGAACTTTCCTTTTGCTGATGAGCACATCCAGCAAACGAACCGTGGCCTTGGTGCGCTTGTACTTTTGGTAGGCAAGTTCCATTTCGGACGACGAATACTTTTCCTCCTTTTGAGGTGGTCGACCGGCAACATTTTGAAAGTCACTTTCAAATTTGCGTATGGCTGCTCTCATTCGTCGCTTTTCATCTTTTGCTTGCTTCAATCGAGTCTCCAATTCACCCCTAATTTGAAACGACAAATAAAATATTCTTAGCTTAATTCTATCATTGTTACTAAATAAGTAAATAATTGTAGTTATCACGTTTAACAAAACGCGTAATTGTAATTACAGGGTCATCTCGTTGTAGCTTTCATCCTTTTCTTCTTCCTCCGCATTTACTTGTAGTTGTCGACGGTCTCCTGATGCCCATACTTCAGTTGCAACAGCAGTTGCAGTTCTAGACACAGCTTCAGTAGAAGTTTCGCACAATTCGAGTGGTTCGTGCTCCATAATGGGTGCTAAATCAATACTGGTTTCTCGAACGCAAACAACCTTGACACTGTACCGTTTGATTGCTCGGTATCGCTCATATAAAGGTCTAACAATGTCTTTCTCTGCCTTTGAGCTTGGTCGTCCATGACGCTTCTCTAACACCAGTAGCTGCCGTTGCATCAAACATTTTTCATCCTGAAGTTCTAGTGCAGTCATTCTTTCCAAGTCATCCGGCCGGTTGCACGCCCGACGTTTGTCAGACAACGTCTTTTCAATCTCTTTAACTGTTGTTTGCAAGTATTTGGCATACTCGGCTGTGCCCTTGACTGGTGGAATAGAATTCCCTCGGTTAATCGATAGAATGTTTCCGCTTACTCCAGAGAAACAAGAGACGTTATGAAGACAAGACGGGTCTTCACGGATCTCTGCAAGTTATGAGTAATAATATTTTATTACAAAACCAATAAACGACATTCTGCATAAATTGCTGCACAGCATAATTCAGAAGAACTATTTACAAGTTTTACTCACGTTTTAGTTCCTTTTTAGTTTTGGTTAGCTGCAATACAACTTTCCGCATTTCTTTGTTGTTGAGTTTATCAGAATGAGATGGTTTGTAACCATACACTTGCTCGTACTGGGTTTCCAAACTTTTCAATTGCCTTTTCAATGCGGTAATATGACGGGCTAATTCATTCATTTTTGTAACCGGGTTCCCCTCAAGATATCCCTGGCGGCTTATCGGAGGATCCATTGGTGCCTGATGAAGCGGAGGGCTAGGAGGAATATCAATGCCTTCCTTGCCAAGAACGCTATTGCGTGGTGACAACATCACCTCATTATCAGCACTCTGGAAAGATATGAATGAAGCATTGTGCCCCAAAAACTAATTTTAGTATTTTGACAGTTTTTGACTTTAGTAACATGCTCATCAATCATTTGACAAACACCAAATAATATAGCGACAGTGGTGTCAGTACAGAGAAACGTAGACTTAAGTAATAATTAATTACCGTTCCGCCAAGAGCAGCCCTAATTGAAATTGAATTTCTTTGCTCCATGTTTTGCTGACATTGTTGCTGTGCGTTAGAGAAATCCAAAGCCATCAGTCGCTCTGACGTCTGACTTGTCATATCTTCTGCTTCATCAATCTCAACAATGGGTACACCATTTTGTTCTACATCTGCCACCATTTCTTCAGCCTATAGAAATCAAAATTAATTTAAATGTAATGTACATGAATAGTGATTATTTTTCATTCATTTTGCTACAAAATGAATACTTACAGATTCTGATGATCCTGACTCTGGACTTAGCATTTCTTCCTCGACACAATCGTCACCGTTAACTTGAATCTCAAGGGGCTGCTTTGATGTACTTCGCTTTGAGCTTCGGTGTCGTCTCTTGTGTGACTTTTTCACAGTGGGTGGAGTTGAGCTCCAATTAACAGACCGTTCCAGCTGTCTTTGTAGTTCTGGCTCGTAATTCTCAGATGCAGTAATTTTCCTCATAACATCAAACTGAGGCTCAGCTCCTCCATAAAAATGTCCAGCATTGCCACTCTCATGGCGTGACACCGTTCCATCGGACACGTCCCCATCGGATCGTTTCTTTACTAACTCAACTAATTCATGTGCTATTGGCTTTCTCTGCAAAACAAGAAACACGATCCATTTTATGAATGACACCTGTCACCAGCACACCAGGCCCAAGGTTGATTAACAATTAAGCTCTCTGCTAGTATCAAATCAAAAAGAATCAAGTACCATCTCAACTGCGTAGCCTAAAACTTGATCTTTCCTTGGATTAAAGCTGTCGTGGCTCAATGTTCGCCTAAAATCACCGTTCTTGTCACTGTCTATTAAAGACTCGTCGTCAGACGCAGATCGGATAACTTTCTTCTCTTGCCCCTGAGACGTGCTCTCATGTCGCTCTTTACGTTTCCTGTCCAACAATACTTTTCCTTGTAAGCCACTTCCACTAACGTCGGCTAATCCACTGCCGCTGCTTGCTGATCCTCTGCGATTTGATAGAGACAAAGCTTCTTGCTCATAGCCACTTGCACGGATGGACAATGAACATCTTTCTGAGTGATCATCCTTCGGAAGAACCGAAAATCTTGACTCAGAAACAGAGTCACCCTGCATAGCAGTAACAATGAGTAAACACATTATGAACAAAGTTATGGCAAAAAATGCACAATATACACTGTTCTCTCCTCTATTCTTCAATAGCCCAGAATTTCTTTTTTCACCACAGACAAAAACTTTGCACGAGAATTTATTTACACGGTTTTTTGCCGATTGCCAGATATAAACTGTCCAATTTACAGCTTTTACTACAATAATGTGCAATACCCTTGCGCCAAATTAGCTTGATTTCTCATAAATTTAAGCATAAGAATGTATGGCAATGTACAAAACATGAAATGAGCAAGTACATTAAAAAGTTGAAATACCAATGGCATCTGAAATTAGTCTTGAGTACACTATTATGAAGTGTGTGTCCTTAAAATATATTAAATGCAAACTCGTAAGTGTCACTCTACGAAAAACGCACCACTGTATCCTTCCTACCAGCCGCAGCCCTAACCTTCAATCCCTCGACGGGGTTTCACTTTCAAGAACTAAGACTCAACTGAGAAGTTCGTGGTAAAAACGGATAGTTGACTTTCTACCTTCCTTCCCCTACGTTTCACTCTATTTCTACATTTGGTGAGGAAAATGTCCTTTTCATCTTTATCGAATGAGATAAGCAATCGCTACTTCTTGGCACTGGGTATTTGCCAACAATTTTACATTACCGCATCATCACTGTTTCTGAAATTTCAAGTGGTAACCACATTGTAACAACTGGGGAAAAGGATAACGACGACGGCCAATAATAGTTGTATGTAGCTAACTCCTTCTACTGTGCATGCGTTTGTCTCTAAATGTTAATGTTTGATGCAAAAATATTGAGGCATTTTTGAGAAGGCGTGTTGCCCACTTTGTACAGTCGGTTCATGCATTATCATCCCTAGAGGACACAGAGGGATAAATGTTCCTAAACCTTTCCGAAGACGTGGGATGGTGTGACCATGATTATGATATCATCCGAAGATGCGGTGTACAGTATTTTCATTTTTAACAGGAATCTGGTCGTTTTGGTCTGATGAACCGGCAGCCAATAAATCTGCCTTTATCAATGCATAGATACTTTTAAAACGTAAAACGTTACTCATAACCATAACCGTCGTTCGCCTATAATTTGTTTGCCAAGTGATGAAGCACAGCATTCCACATCTAAATATAAAGGTGTAACGTGCAAGGCAGTATAATAGAGTTCCATTTTCAAACAATAATTAATTTTCTTACTTGTAAGCAAAGTCCCATGAGATCTAAATAAACGCTGACAGGCAGAACAGAGCACATTGCCCCGTTTTTCAATATTTACAATAACTGCAGCTGCAAATACATTTACCATTCCACAAACAAGGATCAAAATTGTTGTATGACCCTCCACGTCCACCTTACGCTTTGCAAAGATTACACAAAAAATCCACTGTCGAATGATTGCTGTTGCATCCTAGCACTTGCTAGATCGCACAAAAACACATGTTCAACGTCAACCGTTGTTGTCTGTCACGAACGAAATGAAACTAAGACCTCGGAACTTGTTAACATTCGCTTTTTCTACTGTCACAAGAAAAATCAAGTCCTCGAACACTTGTCCACTAATCGGGATATTATCGAAATCTTGTATATTATCACCAGCCACAACATGTTTCCTAATATCATTCGAGAAGGAAAATCCATTCAAACCATTATTTACTAGAAAAAATCAAGCATATAATCGTATGTGTGCAATACATAAATTAATCTTCAATTTATCTGTGTATTGCTTCTTACTTCCATCAAGAAGCAACTTCAAGAGATGATCCTGACTTTTCCTGACAAACTGCTAAACTGTACATATTTGATTAAAGACTAATTCTCAGCCTGCATGTTGACTTGGAGCAAGAATCACGACTCGATCCAGCCCATTCACTGTCTACAACTGTACAATATATCACTCAATGAAATTGGAAGCAAAATAAATTGACGCTGATGGTTATCCTCATGTACCATGAACATGAACATTCAGCCACCGTGTACCGGTCTTGAACACAAGTGCAATGTAGCCGTATCTATTGTGTAACGCCACTGTAGTAAAGGTGAGACCAGAACGGGATGCTGGCTAATGCATAATAATGGATCACGTAAACAACGCATTAGAATTTCTGTAGAACATGCCAAAAGTTACAAAGTGTTGAGAGTATATAAAATAGGCTTTTCCAACAGCATTGCAGAGTAGACATTATTATATACACATTCCATTTGCTCAGCGTCAATCGTATAGGTATTCCCACAATAAGGAGATAATCTCGGTGTTTCTTGTGTTGTTCCACACATGCCGGTAGTTTAACAGCACACGCGAACTCAATTACCATACTTCTAAATCTCCAACCGTTTAGATTCTGCCTTGTGTTGGTTGGCTCGCCAAACAGCAAAGACGTATGAACCTATTTACTATTTGCCATGAATGAGTCATATCATTACTTCCTATATCAATACTAATCTTGCAATAAGTTATGTTAGTGGTCAACTGAAACTAGTAAGGTGGGAGTAATATTATTTATTTCACACAATGATCTATGACCTTCGTTCATGGAAGAGCATATGACTCCAGTTACAACCAAACCACAAGTAGTCTGTTATTGTAAGCAACAACCATGTGCATGTGTACACCGTGCGCCATACGCATTACATCTAATATCCAATACAACATCAAACGGTTATAATGTGTACAAAAAATAATTTTTTCATACAGCAAAATCTTTCTTTACATAGTTTGCCTTTTTCTTCTTGAATGTAGACATTCTTCTATGGTCAAAAGGAAGAAAACAAAATACCAACACGGAACAAACAAGTTTCGAGATTGAATGTTTGTTTTTGATATGAAGGAATAGGAAGATGGCTTGTTTATTATCCTGCAATAGTTGCAACACCTCAAATATAATATTGTTGTTGAGCTCATTCCAGAAGGGGTAAACAAAGGCAAGCACAACAAGGTAAACTGCGTAGTAAGACCAATGTCCGACAAACTAGTGGCGATCTGCTGTTGGCCGTTCAAGAACATTCTGTATCGAGATTGTGCATATTTTTTTTCATCGAAGGCATCGACAGCCATTTATCATCATTACGATACCTTGAAAATACGGCAGGGTCCGCGCCAGAAACTAAGGCCTTTAATGGAGTCATCATGTCAAAAACAAGGGCGGAAGGTAAGCCGGTACTTTTAGATTCATTCATGTAAATTTTGTACGATACATT
The DNA here is from genome assembly GCA_027744055.1 of Callyntrura sp. NNG-2020. Lineage (NCBI taxonomy): Eukaryota > Metazoa > Arthropoda > Collembola > Entomobryomorpha > Paronellidae > Callyntrura > Callyntrura sp. NNG-2020. Next base: position 43,720 of record JAHZNE010004875.1, read on the forward strand.
TCTTACTATACTCTGTCCATATCGGTAATAACTTCGTGTCGTGTATAGTAAATGCTGTAGCCGTAAGCATTAATTGTGTATTTTCATGCTGCATTTTTCGTATAAATATATTACTTGTGTCATTGTAGCGTATGAACATCTTCCGGTTATTTATACTACCAAAATCTTCAATGTTGTTACAAAATAGACATTAATAAACAATAAACTCAAACCCATAGATGAGATGTAATTTATCTCATTTTTCTAGTTCAAGTTTTCAGTGTGGATTCCCCACAACTTATGCGGGTTACATTGTTAACTTTTCACTTGTTTATTATGATATGAATTCATAGCTTATGGTACTCGGTACAATGCCTACTTTTTGCTCTTGTAAACAAACCATGATTAAAATAAACAAAGTGAGTATGACAATAATCCATTGATTCAGTTACTTTCCCCACGTATGCAATGTTCCATGTCTCAAACAAAAATGCGTATCAAAAAGAAAGACTGGGCTACCACAATCAAAACAGTTGACGTCACATTTGTGGCAGAACTGGTTTGAAGTATCATGCAAAATCAAAGCAAAATTATCAAGAAAATATACCTGTCCATTTCCTCTACGTCCCCATTCAGTATGTTGGCCCGGGTCGCCTGCCACGGTGTCCGGTGAATCGCTCAAAATGTCGAGCTCAGAAGGTACGGATGGCTTTCGAAACTTGAACATCTTCTCTCGTTCCGCGAGTGAGTTACATTTAGTATTTGGGTACAATACAGTTATAAAGCACACAGAATACTGGGATGAACAATACAGGTATCGGATCTGAAAAGTTGCTAACTATGCCACTATCTTCCGTTATCTCTCAGACAGAACTAAACATAATAAAAGGAAAATGGTTGAAAAATTAGTTTGACGTGATTACGCCTTATCGTTACGTCAACATTAACAAAACCGTTTTACAATATTGCATTTTACAACGTTGACATTGGGATATTAGCACGTAACTTTCGAGAAGAGATGCGACGTGTGACATGATTTGCGCTTTATACTTTTAATAAGCCAGTGCAACTCTGTTCTGATAGGAATGTTTGCAATGTTTTACTGATTATGCAACACCTTGATCTATGACCCCGATCAATTTAGCGTAGGTATTGTTTCATGAAAACAGAAATATTTTAAAATGTTTTCCTACAACACATATGAACTTGCATGATTTTACAACTTCCCTCGATGTATCTGCACATAAATTTTCAGCATTGCCAACCATTATCTACCTGCTGGGGGACCCTCACTCAGGACTGACCATCTTCGAATTTGTTTGAACAATGTTGCAATACTTTAATTGGTGGAAAGGAAATTTAAAAATTCGCAGTCGCTTAAGATATATGTGTGCCCGTCCAAGCCAGATTGATCGGAGTACACGTATAACGGTTAATGCTACAGTACCGTGAACGGTTCAAGTAAGACATTGGGATTTCATACTGCATCCCTATGTTAATTTCCCATACTGCATCTTTTTGGTTGGCAAATTTAGGTTAGGTTGGGTTGACGTTACGTTGCATCAGCGGAAATT
>JAHZNE010004876.1:0-15371 GCA_027744055.1 Callyntrura sp. NNG-2020
TATTTACATTAATGTTGTACTGAGAGTATGTTTGTCTGTCCGCCCTCTAACTTTTGAACGAAAATTAATTTTCCAATTTTGTTTTCGAGAATTGATGCCTATGTAGTAGGGATTGGTTCAGTTCGAACATGGACTCCAGGGGTCACCACACGATCCAACAATATTTGTAAATGACAACCATAGGTGAAAATTTGAATAAAGATCCATCATAATGGTGTATATTATTGTACCAAATTTGACCTATATTGGTTATCACCCAATGGCGCCAGGGATCATTGATCTTAAAAAGTGTTAAATCTATAACTCATGAAGGAAAGTGAATTTTTGCATTCCGTTTTCGGGAATACATACCTGTGCACCAGGGGTGTAGTTGGAAGATGGGCCCCGGATGCGAACCCCCGGAGGTCAACAATATTTTTAAATGACAAGCACAGTTGAAAATTTGTACAGCTTTACATCACAATGGGTTAAATAATTGTCGATTGTAGCATGTTTGACCTTCCAATAGTTGAACCCAACCGTGGTCAGAAGCCGCCAAAGTTAGTTTGTTAATATCTCGCAAAATAGGGAATTCGAAGTTTTGCTTGTAGATATGGAATCGAACGAGTGAAATAATGCTTGCTTATAAATTTTTAAATAATCACGCATGTAAGTTTTAAAAAAATAAGATACTAGTTTTTGCATTATTTTAATGAATATTACAAATAGTGTCATTTTACAAACCAAAATGAACATCACAAGGCTTCAGTAACCACAATTTTGTGAATTTTCCCAAAACCAGCTTTAATTATGGTTGATGATATGTGGAAATACCATATTGTTCCAACGTAATAATGAATGACACATTGAACTATTTCAATTTGTTAGACTGATAGCCACAATCATTCTATTAGTAAGCACACTGCTGCTGTGATGCTGCTGATGTTATCTCTGGAACGCAACGGTTTTACCAATAAGCGAAATACATTTTTTATAAATAAATATGTATGGGTTTAAAAATGAGTGAGCGTTCAAGTTTTTAGGAATTGTACTGTACAGTACAGTCTGTATTGTTCATGAAGATATTTTAGTCAACGTCACTCGTGAACTAATTACATATTTTTTGAAGAAAAAAGCAACTCAACAATCAACTCTCAAGCTAAATTACGTGTAATTTTTCCAGTAATACCTGCTTTACGAAACATACATGTGCTGATTAGTATTTCGCCGCAATTTGTATATTGTGTCATGTATGGTTTCCGTTAAAATGGAACTGCGTGCAGCAATGTGGGCCTGTCGCGAGTCGCGGTTAGAACATTGAATATAGCAAGATATATTTGTTGCGTAAAATGTATAACCACACCACATTGACGCTAAAATAAGATAAGATTTTTGTCTATATATGTAATTTTTTTTTATTAAACACAATGATTCAACGTTCTCGCACACCGAATAAATCAGATAAAATGTATAACTATATATTACCTAAATCGTAAAAAAAATAAAAACAAAAAGAATTCTGCTCATTACTATATTAGAACTATCTCTAACATGAATTTACGAATGAATCTAACATTTAAGAAATTGCAGTTAATGGTATTTATCTTGAATATTTAAAGAAAAGGTAATTTTAGATTGATATGATGGTGATATAAATGACTATTTATGTAGGACACAATAATAACAAGGCTTGGATCTTGTCAGGGGATTAAATATTTTAACTTTGCACATCTCCTTAATAAAACCGAGCGCGATTAGCCCGACACGGAGCATATTTAGGATAACACTGGCTCAAATTGGGCAAATTTGCTGGTGCTGGTGGGATCTTGATGTTTCTGGGAATCCTAACATGTCCAAAGTTGTGACAGTACTGATAGCAGTACAAGGACAAAGCCTCCATGTCATAAACCCTCAGTCTTTTTGGTAGAGTAATCATTATGTCGGCGTTGCGGTAAGCTCTTTGGTAGTTCAAGCATGTTCCTCGGTGGTTAGGAAGAGCAATCCCGTCAGCAGAATAAATCCCCTGAGTTCCATTTTTCATCCCCATAAACCACACGGCAGGACCTTGACCGTCGTAGGCAAAGTTTTTAATACGAATTTGTCTGTCGTTCACTATCAACACTTCTCCCTGTAATCCATGCGCTAAACTGGGAAATCGGCCAATATAAACTTCACCTGCCACTGAATTGGTGAAAAAAATAGAGACGATGACGGCGAATGTCAACGCAGTGGTGAGCAGCGTTGCCTGTAAATAATTTGAGAAACCCATTGTAACGGTATCCCACAAAAATTCTTCAACTTTCCACTTTCTATAGCTTGCAAACTTGAGCGTCAAAGTCTAAAACAACTCTGCAGGCAGGATTAACTTGTTATCCCAATTTTCTGCTTTTAACGATCTCTGGCTCTTCTATGGCACAATGTAGAGCAAGCTGTGTATTTATCCGAATGTCGAAATCTTGATGATGGTAACAACCCTAGAGCGCGTGTGTTTATATGTGTGCAAACGATTGAGTAATTTGTTGGTGATAATGATATTGATGGAAATGGGGATGACTATAAGACAGACCCCTGTGATGATTGCAAGTTTATACAAATTGTCAGACGATAATTTTTTTTAAAACCACACCATAGCAGGTAGTAGTTAAAGCAGCAATAATAATTACACCCTTTGTGGCATCTCTAAAGTGTTAAAGGAAGATCAACAGGAGTAAAACCACACACGCGTACACATACACAAAATCAATGCAAAATAACTGTGAACACGCAATAATTGACAATAGGCACTTCTGTGGCAATCCTCATCACAGAGCACAGAGAAGAGGTTTCCCTAACTGATGATAAAAAACGGAGGCGAGGTCATGTAACACTTGTGTTATATTTTATATATAAGGTAACCGAATATTTAACGTTTTGGTATTCGTGTGGAGCCCTCTCCTTCAACTAAATCACACACTGCACTTCGAAATTTGGTTTGATTAAATCAAAACCGAGACCTTAATTGAATTGAAGACTGCCTCCATTGTCAACTGCATGTCAATTCTTCCTTGCAATATAACCTTTATTAAAAACAAATATGGTTTCTGGTCCATGCGTGCAAATGTTCGGAAATAATAAGACCTCAAATGAATTCAAATTTCGTTACTATTTATGCAACTATCCTTGACAGAACTCTAATTTGCACAACCTTCCACTTCATTCCAGCTCCGGCAAAGATGTGTGCGGTCGGGGAGCTACAAACTGAATAAATTTTCATTTGGGTTTGTTTGTTTTCATCATTGAATGCATTGTGTCTTTGTTTGCACTATTTACTTGTAGTATATAGTATAGGTTGTTTTGTGGTATAAGGGAGCACGACATAGTGTGTTGATTGTTTCATTTCTACTACTGCTGTTCTCTGAAATTGATTTTATCTAATCTGATTGATAATTGAGTAATGTTAAATTATGCTGATTAAGTTTTAAAGAAAGATTCAAGCTGAGTTTACATCATGCGAAAAACGCAGGGTCAAGGACGAATCTTCTCTGCTGTTTATAAAAGCAGAAAGTCAAAGACTTTTTGCGAAACTCTTCGTAAAGAGATAAGAACGGAAGTAACTTGTGTTCGCTTACCTTGTAACGTCAATTGGATGGTGATGCTATCAATCGACAAAATTCCAAAATCGTGACTGTTTAATTTATTGCCAGCATTCAGTAGCCAATCCCATATAATTACTTCCGACTTTTTATCCTGGAAGTATCAATATAATTAGTCAATCAAAAAGCAGAATTGATATGGACTATTATTGATGCCAACTGTGGCGTTGCGTACATAAAATATTGTGTGAATTACATTCGATAAAATAATGTGCAACAGCAGCTGGTACCGTGCCTGTAAATGCAAATCAATGATCAAAGATAAAGAAAGTTTTATTACAACTTCAACAAGCAAAATGCGATAAGTCATGAGAAATCGCCAACGTGTGTAAATCAACAAGGTGTGGGTACGATTTCAGTTTGACCTTCATTTCTTTAAGAAGATCCTATAGGCGTTGCTTTGTTTGTTTATTTTTATTTATTGCATATTATATTACAATTTGCATACATTAGTATGCAACACGTTAACGTCTCGATCTCGTACCTGTGTATCCATTAAGCACGTAAATAATGCCAACTATTTTATCTTGATCTATCGCATCACATGTCTGACTCGCATCCATTTCAACTTCCACTCTCGCTGGGTTTTTAAAGGCATAAAAACAATTTAATATTAACTATAGACATTCCGTCCCACCAAACCAAACCTAAACTTGCTTTATACCTTGGATGTTCTATTAATCATGAGTTAAGTTCCTAACCGCTACAGTAACTGCTTCAAGTATATTATATGTATTCCTTCCAGTTTCCCGTATGCTCCCTACCAACTTATATCCGGTCACTGCCGTAAGCGCTACACACTGCTTATATAAATGATAGAATATTATAATAATATAAATAGAAATATAGAATGCATATTTTGTTATCTGTTTTGATCTTTCGATTACCTCACGCCATGTTCGATTCGGCTGTAAAATCAAGATAACAGAAGTAAGAACATTATCGAAGAAATGAAGGTCAATTTAGCAAGGCGTAAGGATGATATAACGTATTCAAACTGCATAAATATTAATTTTTAAATCCTTGTCATATATTCTCCGGAATATGCCTATGTATAAGATAAGAGCCCTAGTTTTGTTAAAATCTACTTATAATTTTATCATTACCGATTTTTGAACCAAGAAAGACTCCGGAATATGCCTATGTATAAGATAAGAGCCCTAGTTTTGTTAAAATCTACTTATAATTTTATCATTACCGATTTTTGAACCAGGATAACTCAATTGAATACATACTCATTGTCAGTTATATATTCAGTTATCCTGAACTTACTCGACGATGGTCACGCCATAGTTTTTTGTCTCGGCTTAAATTGGCACGGTTCGATTGCGGAAGTTTGTATGCTATGTAAAAGAATTCTGCATATTTTTAACTTCCTCACAAGAGGCATCCAACACAACTCCATTCCTGTGCTTTTCGTTGAGGAGGGGTAACGTAGGGTAGAATGTAAGGTCATTTAAAAATATGAATTGCTCCGTGGGATCATCCTGTGCGACTTATCTTCAAACTTGTTTATTATTATTGACCGTATATCGACTAGTGACAACGGAATATTGGGTTTCATTGTTTGTGCAATCATTGTGGCGAATAAATGATAAATGATGACTGGACGGCCAGTCGAGAGTCGAGGTTATAGGACATACATATCAATTCAATGAATTTAACGCCTTATCACCAACGTCGAATGATCATATTATGCTATTATTATGCATAAATGCAACATCCGTGATAATTATAGTTACGCTCACGCTTGTACAGGCAATTATGTAAATTAAACCTCAAAAGTCCGAAATAATGTGCACAAAAATATGTAGTTTAGTAGAAGGACATGTATAAAAAGTAGCATCTTCAATTCAACATTAATCATCATCCGTATAAATCATTAATTGCGTACAATCACGACGATTCACGACTTCCATGAATGTGAAGTTCATCTCGTAAATTAATTCCCCTTCAAATGTGAACAACAACGGGTATGTGAATGTATAGTAATCAACCAAATTTACCTCTCACCATTCTTTACAATGCACTTTTGCGAGTTGTTATTGTTGCAGCATCATCTCATCTCCACATGCATTAGCAGAAATTGAAATGTGGACCCTCGAGAATAAATAACAAATAATGATAACGTCTTTTAATCATCGTTATGGCCCACTTGCTTGAAATGATAATACTTTTTCGTTGAAAAGATATGAAATGATGACTTCTGGTTACAAAAACATGAAATGTGATCCTACAAAAAACCAGCACGATTTTTGGCAATTGTTGATAGTATCATCATCACCAACTAGGCAGCTCTTAACTTTTTTGCCGACAAAAAAGAAAAATGGAGAAAAAGGTTTAAATATTTGTACACGTTTCAGATTTGCCAGACAGTGTAATAGCAGTACTTGGCGAAATGTTTTCCATGGTCAAACTGGATAACATAATTGTCATTATTATCAACTATTGTTCAAAATATGTTTTAAAAAATTGAATACCTACACAATTTTACGGTAGATTATTTTTGCTGACTACCTGGGTAAGCTTTCAATCAATGAGTTATTTATTTAATCTCCGTGTTCAAGCTTACTTGTTCAGGCAAACAGTGTCTAGTGAATCAATTAGTTACTAATAAATATTCAGTATTTAGTGGACAAGATATGCTCCGTGTCAAAATTTCCTTTGTTTTGATTATAATCACCACACTTGTGACTAATGGCATTACTAAAGGTTGTTGGTGGTCATTTTGCCAGTCCTATTCATGGAACCGACGAGGTTGTCATCCTCAACATTTATATTTCGAAGCTCAGTCAATACAATGCCTTGGGGGAACTATGTTTCAGTGTTGCCCAGTTCCTCTACCCGCCGATGGAAACGGTTTTAATGCAAATTATGTTGAAACATTAGGTAAAATTATGTCATCAAATACTTAGATTTATGTTTTTTCCCAAATTTTTTGCTAATCCTTGGTACTTTTATCCTTAATATTACTTAATAGCCGAAGAGTCTGGGATTTGCTCGTGGTACGGAGAGGGAGACGTTCCGCAGAACGCTGTTACAGCTTCCGGAGAACGGTTTGATAAGTCACAGCATTTGCTGCAGTGGAAAACAGAGACAAAGGATTATTTCGCTGTTCCTACACAATTCTTTCGTAGTGAACTCCACTTTATTTTTGTTAAAACTTTTGAACACTTCAACTTCACGACATGTGATTCTTAAGATTTTGCGAAACACCGCTTGCTTTTCGGTTCAGTGGATACGCAAATTATATAGTTAATTATGTACATTTAGATGAGATTAGAATACTTATTCTAGCTCGAATAAATAGTAAGTCTTTTAAAACGGTAACAACTTTGATTAGGAAATCGCGGTGTGTAAGACTCGTTGCGGTTTGTATTTTTTACTCGTCCGCATATTCAATATCAAGAGATGCTTTCCTCCAATCAGTCAGCGTATTCGTTTCTGGAGCTATACATGCTATACTTTCAACCTTTTTGTCAGTGAATTGTACATCAGTCCATGAATGCATTAGGGCACCTTCCTCTTTTTCTGTAATTAAGATAAACGTTTGTTGTAAAATATATCATGTCTTATTTTACAACACCATATTGCGGCAAGCTATTATTCCATTACTACGTACCATTTCCTGGAATAAAGTCCATGACTCCATTATTCTTCAGTAGAGCCCATTTAAACCCACCAGCATACTGAAATCTGGGACCATAACAGTCGAATCTTACTGGCTTATCCCACACTTTTACGGGACCTGCAGGCTTTTGAGTGATTCCCAATATATCGCTGTTTTTGATGGCGGGAAGGTACTTGAATTCATTAAAGGCGCTACACTGGTAATCACATTCGGCGTAGTTACCCAGAAAAAAGAAAAACTGCTCATCGTTGCATTGCAAAAGACCCGATGGATTATGCTCTGTGTCAAAGGCAACACATCCTTTTTGTCTGAGGCTGTCAACGACGTAGGCGTTATTTGGGTTGGTGTAACCAGATGCAAATGTACTGATAGGATTTTCATCACATTTTCTTTCCTGTAAGCAAGCTTTGTTAATTTTACATTCCTGGTAGGAACTGCATGGAACATAGTCCATTGGGGTGGGTTCAAAAACTCCCTTGCAACATACATAGCTACTAATATCCTGATCATAGTAAAACTTTTTGTTTTCAAAGTGTCCCTGTTTATAAATGGTCCAAGAATGTAACACTTTTGGTGGATCGGACACAGTGACGCATTGAATTATACTGAAGTCAAGGAAATCACGAAGGTCTTTGGTGAATGTGGCGACATACGGAAACTTGGAACTTTTGTTAGATTGGAGTACAGTCGTTTCTGGTATTTCGCCTGCACCAGCAGCGTAAAATCTGATTTCCTCCTTGGCAGCACAATGAAAAGTTTCAGTAATGTTATATTTCAGCACACTGATGCGCTTGGCGGGCCATTCGGGATAGTATAAACCCTCTGGTTCTGTACAAATTAAATCAGATACGTGGGCACATATTTTGGTAAACAGGGGAAAACGTTCAGTAATAATGTAGGTATACCTGGAATATGTCTTCCATTTTCTACTGTAATTAAACCCGATGTTCTACCCAGTGAGTCGCCGCAATAGTAATAGCCTAACAGATCACCAAGAGATCCGTCTTTCTGTCTAAACCCATGGAGCGGGTCATAAGAGAGGCCTGGGTTAATGTTTGCTGGAACCCAGGAATTCTAACAAAACACGAACTCAGCAAGTGAGAAAAGCTGTATTGGAAACCGAGGAGTTGTTGCATTTTAAATCATAATATGTTCTCACATTTTCTGGATGAACTGTGTAAAGTGTAACGGTAGTGTTTGGGTCGGAAACGGCACATGGGATAATAACACTTTCCACCTTTTCCTCCTCATGCTCCCCGTAAACATGAACCAATTTATTGGATGGAGACAAAAATAGGTCCAAACCAGGTACATAAATGTCATAATAAGAGTTGAGCTCTTTTGGTTCCTCAGTTCCAAAACAAGTGTATCTTCCAGTGGTCATTTCATCCAGTTTGGAAAACTCAATCACTGACGTGTAGTTGTATGAATACACAACCTTGAGACTGAGAGCATCTCTCCTATTATGAGAGCTAACGTATGGGCGCTTAAAATGTCCAAAAAATGAAAATTAGCTATAGCCATTCTACATTTCTTGTAAAATTAAGCATTTTGCAACTTACCCCATTCCCCCGATATTTCCACTGAACGTGATACGGGGCCGAACAAACAAGTAGAACTGAATTGTGATCGTGTTTAAAGTCCCTTCCAAGGACTTTTTCACTGAGAACAACCGTAGTATTATGTGCGTTGCTGACAAATCTCTGAATCCCCTGTGGGTTTCGAATTATCACACTAGTGTGTAATATCTTTGGCCTCTCTGCAAAGTAAACAAGTTGGAAATGCAAATGAATTCATAGCTATTAAAATGTTATCTTTTGTGTTTGAAGGAAAAATTGCTATAATATCATTTTTCCCACGTGCGTAGATTAGTACCTTTGACATTAATAGGTAAAGTAAAGTTTCGAACGTCCTCTATAGAGTTCCTTATTGGTGCAAAGCAAACAACGGCTACCGTATCTTTGTCCCCAAAGGTGATTTCGCACGTGTCGTAAAAACAGGATTCACCTGCCATCAGGAAAATAATAGTTGTTAAATGGAAGCTATTAACGTGTTATCTTCATATATGTTCAATTTGTTTTGTACAGATATACAGTTTTTAATTATAGCTTTACTCACTGCTGATATATTTAATGTGGCCATTTCGCTTCATGATTGCCCATTGGTAAATATGGAATGGGGGCGGATGAGCAGCCTCAGTAACAAAAAATGTGGGCCCTACGGAGAAGTACTTGTTAGGAGCATAACAGTGGAACTTGATGTGATCCCCAACGTAAGTGTTTCCCACGAGTTGATCATGTGGAGCACCTTCTTGGCGAATTCCCATAACACTTTGACCAGAGGGAACTTGCTCAGAAGGTACATCCTCCGCATTGGGTTCTACATGCAAACATGCAAAGATAAGACATGCGTGGGTAAAATTCATGTTTACAAAGTTTAAAAGATAAAAAATACATTTTGAAACTGGTCTTTTTACCTGACAATTCAATAAAATCGGTTAATTCGTTGTGTACAAATGCCATTTCTTTTTTCTCCTCGAAGCCAGGAAACCCAATGCTACATTGCATAAGACCTTCCACCACTGGTGCGGGCCACTTGGATATTGCGCGCCTTTTATGGACGAAACACGCTCAAATTACACGACTTACTACTTAAATAAATTTCCCGTTTACAATTAAGAAATCTGCATACCGAATTTCGCCATATCCGTCAATATTGACGGGAATGCTGGCACATCCTTCAGGAGCAAAGTGTTTCGTGGTATAAGCATTTTGGGAAGTCACATAAAATCCTTTCCGTATTTTACATTCTAGCTTATCCCCGCAAAATGTCATTTGAAACTTGGGGTTGTGAATAGTATTGGATGCACAACATAAATACTGGTGATTCAGCTTGTCAAAGTGAATTTCTAAAGTTGTTGGGGAGGGACTGACTCTTGGGGAATATTCCCAAAAGTGTAAAGTCCGTAGGGTGTCAGCAGTTTGACAACGCACTATTGCCCATTCTTTTTTCAGTTGATGTTGTGACTGAACAGGTACTTTAGCTATGGCTTTGTAAGGGAACTCATCATTACCCACAAATTTGTACTCAATTTTGACAGGGGCTTCTTTGGTATCAAAATCAAAAGAAAGAAGAATTTTTCTTTTAGCGTGGCATTCAAATGTGTCCGCGGGTCTGTCATTGTCCAATTGAGAAGGGTTGAGATATACTTTTGTTTCACTGGGAAAAGCACGAACTTCATCGTCTAAACGAAAATAACACAATCAATTAATATCTATATATCCTTTTGCAAAATATGAGCAATAGTATGCTTGATAAAATGTACCTTTTTTAGGAAGTAGTAAAACCTGTAATGTATTTTTTCCTTCTTCTTCCCGACACACGTATGTTCCCCACGGATCTTTCACTTCTCGAAAATTAATCAGAAATCCTTTAGAAGGGAGAAAAACTATCGAGTCGTTTTGAGCCAACTCTAGATATTTCCCATCTCTTTGTCTCTTCAACAGCGTTACCGTTGCCGCTGGATCGGATACTGAACAGGGAAGTCTTATGTAATCATTTAAGAAGACATTTTCTGGATATCTAACAACTTGTTGCGTGTCCAGCAAAAGCGTTCTTTTCGGGACGTCAACTTCATCATAAGATCTAGAGTTAACTGAAAGGGCATAAATAATTAGGACTCTTTAGGAATGGCATGTGTAACACGAGGTGGGGGAATGTGAAATGCATTTCTATTTATAATTGTCCATACCTGGCATGTACAGGTAAAAGTACGTGGCAAGTCTGCGATCAATTAAACTTCTACAAGTGTAATTTCCTGTGCCAACTTCAAACAGACTTAGGTATCCGATTTGAGCGAAATATAGAGTTGTAGTTTTATTGTTGAACTCTTCAGTGACTCGTAAATTCCGACTTCGTATTCTATGTGCTCCTGCAATCCTATCCGTTTTAATTCCTCTACCAATATTCCACTGTTTAAGCGACAAAAATTAAACATTTTAATTTTAAATTGCTGTATTTTTTTGTAAAATGCTCATTGCCATTCACTAACCCCATCTCCCTCGTATATCCATTCCACTGGGTAAAACGACGTACATTCCAGGTAAATATCTGTCGTATCCGCGGGATGGTATTCTTCTGGGTCAATTTTTCCCGAGTGGCTTCTCTCCCAACCGTTGGAATGGTGAGTATCATTCCAATGGGCAAAATCATAAGGATCCAATTGGAAGTGTGTTTCTTTTAGGACAGTTTCCGTATTTGGCAAATCGTAAATAGTTCTATGAAACTCGCCATGTTTTGCCAGCACTCTAATTTCGGGTGGTATTTTTGGTATTTTACCACCATCCAGTGATTGAACGTGCTCATCCTCATCAAGAAAATATTCCACACCTTCACAGAATAAATTAATGCTAGTGGCAAAAAACAGTACATATAATAACAACACAAATGACCAGCATACGGGTGGTCTTTTCACTCGTTTTCTTCCTTCTAATAAAGTCATTGTATTTGTATTATTATTAGCGTTATTTCGATGTTTGTTGCAAGTGTGGTTTAAATGCTGTAAACTGGCCNTGGTTTAAATGCTGTAAACTGGCCACATTAAAATCTCTTTCCTTGGACATTTTTTCTTAATCACAGAAAATCTTCTAATGCACTCACGAAAATCACTTCTAGTCACTTGCTCATTAAACAATGTACTTCCTTGAGGAAGGATTTATTTTGAAAATATTCACTAATCAAACCTTGTCACCCAACTAAAAACACTCAATTACTTGAGTCGGTTTCAACCAAGTTCGTGAAACTTTTGACAGCTTGGTACACACTAGTTTTTGCTCGATAGGTGTTCCTATACTATAACCTTACTGATAATTGGGAGTACTAACAAAATTTATAATTGCGACAAAAAATTTCGAAAAGGCTACGGACATTGCAAATCGACAAGAATAACTGACAAGAAAATGAGAAAAAAATTGAAACTTACTATGACTTGTCATGAACGTTTGGAATGACGATGATTACTATTAAGATACATATTGCTTTTCTAATCCTAATTAAGGAACTAAACCTGTAACAAGGCATGTCCGTTGCAAACAAAAACTAGAGACCTCCTTTTCCTCGTGGCAGCTAAAATATCTAAAACTTTATCTTAACGTTAGCTAATAAACATGTTGGGAAGGAAGGTGAAGAAAAAAACGAACATGGTTTATTTTTGTATAATACGCACATGTTTATTACACGTATTGGAAAAACTGACAATAGTGTCGTTCGGAAAATTTTGGAGGCTGCAGTACACATTGTAATGCAAAGCGCTCATTTTTTAATTGAAAAAACTATATTTATCTACAATGTGAGCATAATAATTGTAAATATAATAGTAGAAGAAAAAATAATATGTATTATAAAAGCACAACGCCTATCTAATAGTGATTGGTGTAACCTTCGTCCACATTTTTTGTGGTTAAAGTCTAAACAAATCGTATACACAGCAGTTGATGATGATACCTCTTATTTTTTAAAGTGTAACGACTACAACAACAACGGCGTCGTGTGTACATGTAACGGAAACTTCATGTTTTCTGTAAACAAACATTGAAATTGCGTTTTTATACAGTATTTTATTACGGTGATCTTTCAAGGGTGTGGGTGAGTGAAATAAAAGGGTAATACTCAATTCAAGATGAGCTAAGCAAATTATAATTTATGGTTTATACGCATGCATATTGATGATGATGATGAGTGCCTGCCAAGCTTTACATGGCTCAATTATGGAAATTTCCCATCGTAATAAGGCAACGTAGTATGCGAAACAATATTAAAGCTAAGAAAGAGTACTTTTTAACTGTTTCATTTTTGTGGTTTTACTTTCAATGCTAGTCCTGCTTTATTTAACTGTCTGACAGGTCTGGTTGAATATCTAGGCGCATATTTAATAATTTGCTGATCGGCTGTGTGAATTTTGGTGTTATGACGAGTTAGTTAGGATTGATTGGGAGTAAGCGTTTCGTTTCGCAGCACAGCGTATACGTGCACAGTGGAGGGAGACGATAAGGTAGATGCCCAACATAGGTATGCACGTTGTATGATGTACGATACGGTCCTGTAAAAAGGGTAGTGTTCTGGTGCACACCTATCATATACCTTTATACAATGGTAGTAGATCGTCTGGTACAGGTAGGGTCCTTGCATTGACCCTCAATTTTATGCGCTTATCATATCACGCTGAAAGGGGATATCACATGCTTGAAAAAGGAAGCATGTCAACAATAGATTTCGAATGCCAGTACTTTTTTTCTGTTGTAGCGTTTGGCCGTTTGGACTTCCATAAAAACTGTCGTTAAATCGTATCGTGCCAGAAGACTTCTTGCTTCATGTATCATAGCTATCATACAGCGTCGTCGAGTCGTCCGTCATCACCACAGGTCTTGTACCTGCAAGCTGTGGATGCGATATAATGAATACCGTCTCACATGCAATCATTTTTATCGGTTTACGTCTCCACGCTCTATAATACATGGCGTATCTGCCACCTACCAGCATGTCATGTCGTGGACAATTTTACTCAAGCAAGTATGATTAATGGAAATGCGCTGATTAGAACTTAAGCTGCTTTATTTGTTCAAATCGAACAGTTTACATAATGCTTTTGTGCAGCTATGCAGAACCCTTTCTTTCCTTTGCACAATTGCACAAACACTTTTACAATGGATGCTTAAAAAAGCTACGTACGTTACGCCCTGATACTATAATATATTTATAACATACAAAAGTATAGCAACAACATTGTAGATAAGTAAAGTCGTGGAATTGATAAGACTAGTCAATACTCTCTACTCAAGCGGAGGGAGGATTTGGAACTAAATATGTCACTAATACGAATAAGGATGATGCATGTTAGGTGATATGATGGACGTGGGAACTTATTAAAATTTTAGTTATATCGACGACATGAATACTGCCAGCAAGAGATAGGGAATAATCATACATCACTCATCATCCACTATGTTGTCTGTTTACGACTGACTTCAGCGAAAATGTTATCAAGTTAATTGGCTTGCAGTGCAAACCGTGCCATTCCGGATTCTCATGACATAAGGAAAGGAAATCAGAGCTGTCACTGTCAGTAAACAACATAAACCTTTCCCTTTCCTTTATGAGTATTGTGTGGTAGTAATGATTTCTTTTTAATTAAAAAGTGATTGGTATAATTTTATGCTTGGAAAAATCATCAACTTTTAGGCGCATCTCAATTAATGAACTGCAAATTACTAGTTGATCATTTCTATGTAAATCAATGACAGTTTGCATGATATTCTCCTTTCTCTTTGTTACATTTTACATTCGTCATTTGTAAAGGATACGACTGCCAAAGCTACTAAATAATACACGTTGCAATGAGAGTAGGTACAATAGAAAGAAGATTGTGGTTCATTTGAACAAACATAGCAAGTAGTGAACTAAAATATTAGAGATATTATCTGATTGTTATCAGGCTCAGATCCAATCAATCTGCTTTATTAAAGGGTGATATCACACATTCAAGATTACTAATTTTTGAAAGCAGTGTGCGAATTTGATCTAACAATGTGAAAGTATCGGTAACTATTTATTCATTATACAATGACAAATGGATGAATTAGTTAGATGACTAAAATATGACTTTGACGCTACTGTTCTACTGACACATATTAGACTATCTAATATGTGATAAATCGAGATAACAGAATCACAGAATGCAACACCACAAATAAACTTGTTATAAAGATAGGGATATGATACGGTCAAGGCCAAAACTTCGAAATTGTACAAAGTTTCAAAAACACCTATTCGAATTGTGTCGTGTCGTCTAGTTATACTTTAGTCATTAAGTCAAACCACAAAAGAGTTGAATATTCGTAAGCTTGGTGCTGCACAAATAACGGTTAACGGTGTAATTCTCGGGAATTAGCAGAAAGAGAATGGGTTCCATAATGGCTGTAAACTATATATAGTTATATAGACAGTATGCCTATATGGTCGTACGATAAAAGACCGAAACCAAGAATGCCCAAATCATAGAATGCCCTATGCAAAATGCCCTATTTAAAAATGCCCTACGACATAAAATTCCCTATTCAAAAATACCTAAGATT
>JAHZNE010004877.1:0-34935 GCA_027744055.1 Callyntrura sp. NNG-2020
CTGCCTTATATGCAGCAAGCTTCTTGGCTTTGTCCAGTAGCACTTTCTGAGGTTCCCCCATGGTTGAAAAATTATTTTTTCTTGGTTGTCTGCCTTGCAGCAAAACGAGTATTGCTTTTAAATTTTGTCGATTATTATTATCGTTTTGTAAATTACTCGTTGAGAAATCTGCCAATTGATAATACACAATAATTATAATAATTACACGATTGTTATTTGTCCACATGTCCTATACTTGTGAAGGACGACAATATAAATTCTGTCAGAAAACTGAAACAGGAAGTGTATATAGGCAGAATAAAAAAGCATAGCTAACAAAATTATAAATCAAATTACCAACAAAATTGAAATATTTCTTCCCATAAACCTCGCTCACGACTCGTCTTAGCATCTGTACGACTGATTGCGAACTGACTGGAAGAAACACTGATTTCAGCATAATATATAGGGCATAAGGACGATGCTATGTACCAAATCGATGGGTGATCGTCATTCGAGACCAGGATACTTAAATGTTCTAACAATAACGCAGTAGCTTAAACATTACGACTTGCATGCAAATATCATATCCTCTAATAAGATCCTCAGTCATACACATACACTTTTTCGTGATGGAAGCATTCTTTTCGCTTTTTTGTTTATTTGCTTCTCACGGTATCTTCGATTGCTTGTTGCGGTTAGCTCATATAATGCGCTTATTCATTTTATTTCGTTAAACGTTAAACCTAACTAGCGTAGCGTTCACATTTTGCACTACTCGATCTACTGAAGTAGAAAGTGAGCCATCATAATAGCCTGTTCAATTGTCCAGCATAAGCAGTAAGTTGTGGTTCATAAGTTATATAAAGATATCTTAAATATGCCCCCAGCAACATTTACAATTAGTTAGTAGGTAAAAACCTTTGCCATAAATTACATGAATGACTGGAATGAGTGAGGATGACGAATAACTAAAGACTACAACAAGGTAGGGCATATTATAAAATAAAATAGGAAATAAACCATCGAATTGCATTCTTGTACGCACATTACATCTTTCCAATGCAATGGCATGGGTTTGTCTTTGTCATAAACAATGTTAACAGTGATGTATTGTCACAGGTTTATTATTGCGTACAATGAAGTGGAAAGTAAGTGGCACCGTATCCCATTGAACGGAAGACCGATTAGTGTGGGTACATATTATTACCATGTAGTGTTATTGGAGGATATTATTAACGTTTCTTCTGTTGCATTGTTTATATCATATGAAACCTGAAACTTTAGAAGTGCAAGTTTTACCTACGTGACTATTGGAGCTGGCCAATATGCAATATTATCACATCGACATCACGAATCAACATGTCGCTCCATCCAAAACATAAAGCTTGTGCATGTTGAAGTTTAGCAGAGAAGATAAACATTTAGCACGGAAGGTCAAAGCCATTAGACATGTACAATATTGTGAACAAAAAACAAAATAGGGAGGTGCGACACACCTTGTAATATTTGCCTTTCCTAGATAACAAAATCATGTTTTTATGATTAGGACCAGCCTGCATTGGAGGAGGAGTATATAATTTTGGTTTTGCCCAATATACTGTATTGTCGATGCCTCTCTAATCGATATAAAATTCGATTTTGAAATTTGTATTTATATGAAAAGTTTTTATTTGCAAAAATAAAATATATGTCCCAAAATGACACCTAGCTTAGCTCCAAGAGAGTACGGGCGAAAATTTCTTTGCACTTGTCTCTTATATATAGTCGTATAATGGTGACCAATCATGGAATAAAACGAGATTTACACATTTAAAAACAGTAAAAACACAGACATCCATGCTGCTGCTGGTCGTAAACAATAATTTACCAAAACCTCACTTTATCTTGTTTTGCTTTTACTTTTTGATGAGACAGTGCAACATAATTATAAAAATAGAGTAGTAAATGGTATTATATATCGACGTGATCTCAATCAATCTATTAATAATCAGACAAGGAAACTGGAGTGTTGACATTATTGGGGCTTTTTGTGCATGCACATTTCATAGGAATACAAATCGGGGTAACGTGATACTATATTTTCTGGACTAATGCCCTCAAAATATTTTAACTTAGTCAGCTTAAATATTATTTTTCATAACGTATATCTTCAGTTTCAAGTTTTGAATTGAATTTCAATTAACCCTCTGTCCTTTCCTCTGTTTAGTCAATGTAATTGGTAAAGTACATTGTCCAGTAAGTAATAAAGCAATAACCAATAGGAAAGAATTAGAGTTTTTTATCACCCCAAGGAAAATGATGCAATACCAAAGATGAATAGGTCAACGAAGTCGATGATACTTGTGAATTTTGCTGCATCATATTTTTATGGCATTTTCTGGCAAGCAGTCAGTTATCATTAGCTAATTTACGTAAGACGATAGGTGGAAGTATAAGATTTAATTTGTTTTGTCTTTGCCATCCTGTCGTCGGTTCGTCTAATTGGCCGCCCAACAATATACCTATAGTCTTTATAAAATGGATGCGTTAAGTACATGCACTGTACCAAATTTCAACTGATAAAAGTTTAGTTTTACATTCGAAATGGCTCAATCTGTAGGTGCCGCTGGAGCACACACAGATATGTGTTTATCATACACAGAGCAAAATTGGGCCCACAAAGTTGAACGTTGAACTGCACATCTCCCTTATATAATTCTTGCTGTGTCTGTATATATTATAGTCCCTCCACTCCTCATAATAGTATTCATTAGTAGAATTTATTTTAAGGCGCGTCAAACATTTAATTCATTGCAGAATATAAAAATGGTTTTATACGATGATGAATTACCGTTTAAAGCTAGGCATATTATGAAAGTTATGGTGTGCGGTTCGGGGGTTGCCCATTGACCACATGCTCATCAAAATCTCATTCAGACCCCACCCAAACATGCCTTAGAAAATATTTTTTTCTTTTTTTCTGGCGATGGCCGGACGGACGGACATATCGGATTGAAAAGACATTACGGTAGACAGTAACTACCTAAATAATCATAATGTATACTTCCGAAAAAAGAGCTATGAGTAAGGTTCTTATTAGAGGATGTTATCGCCCTTTACTATATGATATAAGAGAGACAGCCAATGATTACTAGCTTCAATATCGGTATAGTTTTATGTACATCTTTTCAAGCATTAATAGATGCGGAGTAGTACGGGGCAGCAAAAATTGGAATGGTCTAGTTGTATGATTAGTTTTGCTGTAAGTAATTTATTGTATATATTGTAATCAATTACACTGTTCTAAGAATATATATGTGTTGCAATCGAAGAAAATATCTGTACAGTAATAATTAACTTCTTGGCTCGGCAGACGTATGAGTAAGTAGTAATATGTTCCGTAATGATTAGCGGCAATAATTCATGGTCCTTTCTTGCGTAAATGTTCAAGAAGCGAGAGAGATTAAATTGGAATTAGACAAAAGCTAGTTATTAGCTGGAATGTGCAGAAATCAAATAACAGAATCTTCTACAGAGATACTTCTTACAAATCCTTCCGAATGGAACTTGATCTCAGCAACACCATCTTGAGAACGAAAAATAGAAAAACTGTCCGCAATAACTCTCAGCTCTGATTCTCTGATCACAGGAGTGACCTAAAACTGGTCATCACAGTTATTACAGTTTTACAAAGACAGCCTACACGAAACGAACAAGAAACTCTCTGGTACATTACAACTTGACTGTATTCACATTCCACACACGACTATCCAAAAAGTGACTCTGACTCAATACAATATGAGCTTCATGTTGTCCCACTGGTCCACATGTGTTTCTCACAAACTCACAAGATCCTAATTCCTACAGTACAATCCAACTTGGGCTCATACTCATGGCAGCACTAATATACATAGCAAAAAAATAATTTCATACACGTGCAATGCAATGTTGTGTTACCACTTACCACCATAAATGTTGGATAACATGCTATCTCTCTCTCTCTACTCCACAAGGCATTATAGAAAGGAAGATAACCTTGAGGGAGCACAAATATAAACGCTAAAGGCGATAGCAATAGGTACCAATGTGTATTAATATTTTAGCTCAAAACCACGTTCGTAAACAAAATGTAAATGCCTGGCAATAGTGGCAAAGGCAATCTTTAACATAACAAGTACAATCATAAAACTTTACGTCAAAAAACTGCTTGAGTGCATGATAGATACGTATGCCACAATGTGCTTACATTTAGTTAACGAATATGAATAAATTTAGGATAAAAACATGTTTTCATCTTGATCCCGGTGAAATCCCAGGTTCATATCATGCCGCAAATTGTGGAACACCAATTTATGTAACTGGCATTGACAAAGTTGTCTCCCCCATCCAAACCTGCATATTTTTAACATAAATGTATTAACAGTCACTTGTGTGTATAGGTATGCACCTGTACAAATCTATCTACACTAATCATTCAAATATATTCTCAAGTCTGGGGTACCTGCCCTGCGCTGTGTAACTCCCAGAACACTAGAATGTCCACGATCTTTGAGATTCGCTGAGTTGTAATTCCTCTAATCAATAAAAACAGTGCAAAAACAGTGTGTAGTTTGTGGAATGTTTTGTTTTTCTTGACAGTGGAAAATTTTCAACGAGTTAAAAACAAATACCCAGAAAAGTAAAAAACAACTAAAAGATAAGATGTCGCGAATTTTACGAAGTATAACTTGCGGATGGCGTAAAACACTACAACCCCGTTTGTTTACTCCTGTGATTAGTAAGCATTCAAATAGATTGGCTAGCACGTATCCTATAGATGACAACGTCTTTGGTCTTACAGATGATCAAAAACAGGTATTAACATACAATCAAAACAACATCATGACCTCGCCAACTTGTCGCCTGGAAAAATTGGCAATGTGTGAACATGTTTTTATGGAAAACTTTGGTGATTCTGGTGGAATTTTTGACAAAAGTAAGAACAGATGACGCGCAAGGAGATGTACAATTTGCGCGGAATATGCATATAGACGCTTGGACACATGCGAAGTTGATGGGCCATCACAAAAGTAAATGTTATCTTTTAATGTGTAGTTATGCTCTGGAGAGTACATAGGGGCCTTAGCAATGTCAGAAGCAAATGCAGGCTCAGATGTGGTCAGTATGAAAACTACAGCAGTTAAAGATGGAAGTAATTATATCTTGAATGGGACAAAGTTTTGGATTACGAACGGTCCAGATGCCGATGTCATTGTGGTATAAAAGATTGTTTCTTTGTACGACGACAAATCATATTATAATTATGTTTATGACATATTATAATTGCAATGATTGAAAACCGTAGGTTTATGCCAAGACAAACCCACAAGCTGGGAAAGCAGCACATGGTGTCACCGCCTTTTTGGTGGACACCAATCAGCCAGGATTTAGGGTAGGGAAAAAACTTGACAAATTAGGAATGCGAGGTTCAAATACTGGCGAACTTATCTTTGAAGACTGTGTGGTGCCAGGTTGCTACAAATAATTAATGCTGCACATATGTATCAGCATGAATTTTGTCTGTGATTAAAGTTATTGCATTTTTGTCAACACAGAAAGTAATGTGCTGGGTCAAGTAAATAAAGGTATTTACGTCCTATTTACCGGACTTGACTTGGAGCGATTGGTACTATCAGGAGGGCCCGTTGGGTATGTAGATAAACGTTATATCACACACACGACACAACTGTAGTGTAGAAGGTTCTCATCGGAAGGGTCGCAGGTTCGTGCATTTTAGTAAAAGTATTCTGTATTTTTTGCAGGATTATGCAAGCTTGTTGCGATGTAGCCTTTGATTATGTTCATTATCGAAAGCAGTTCAACACGAAAATTGGTGAATTTCAATTAATGCAGGTATGGTTTTTTTTTCTTGGTATTTTTTTTAAACAATAATTACAAATGTGAAGGTTGAAATATACATGTTAATGAGCTGCTATTTATGTCTGTTCCAAAAGGGTAAAATAGGAGATATGTACACATTATTGAGCGCTTCGAGAAGTTATCTTTATAACGTTGCAAGAGCCTGTGATAAGGGACACGCCAGTAGAAAGGTAATTGATTTTGATTACACAGTCGAACCAAGTATTACCGTCATAATTTTAAGTGGTACTAAACAAATTTCTTTTGAACTGCAGGACTGCGCTGGAGTGATTTTATACACTGCCGAAAATGCAACTCAAATGGCTCTGCAAGCACTCCAATGCCTAGGTAAAAGCTTTTCTTCGGTTTTGCCGAAATTCAAAATAAATGAAAATTCTTCACAACGAACGTAGTCCAGTCCCCCTTATTGCTAGAAACTACAACAGAGAAGGGATGTATAAATTCAAGCATCATCTATTTTTATTGCAGGAGGAAACGGTTACATCAACGAGTATCCAACCGGGAGATTTTTAAGAGATGCCAAATTGTATGAAATTGGTGCAGGGACGTCTGAAGTGAGACGTCTCGTAATTGGCAGAGCGTTAAACGAAGAATACAAAAGTTAATGCTAATTGTACCTGAATCCATGAACAAACTCGATTTAATCGGAAATAAAAAAAGAAAAGTTTTTTATTATTTTGTATTGCAAATAAACAAATTGTAAGACGTAATGTTATTTTGACATAATGAAACCTTTTACGCACTGCAACGGGTGCAGCGTAGAGCGTAGTACAAATTACAACGACAGCTAATGACTAACGACAGCAAGATAATGAGTATTAGAGTAGTAAGAATGCTTGATATAAATCATTGGTCTGAACCAAATCATTCTAATCATGCTAATGACACATCATAAATCTATAATGAAGTTTTATTAATATTATAAATTATGCAAGATGTACATATAAATGAACAACAAAAAATAACACGGAACGCAACGCAGATTGATACAAATTAGACATCACTTGCTTTCTCGAGCCAAAAAGTGTTGAGGTATCTAAATTGGGGAATCAGTAGTTCTTAAATATAACTTGAAATTTGAACAAACGAGGGGAAATCGAATTTGTATCGTACATGTATGTACTGCAAATCTCATTCATGAATCATGATGAAAGAAGTGGCATTTTACGTTTGTGTTTGCTTCTACATGCAAATTTGAAGCAATATTTTATTGCTTGTCAGGCCATTTGCCATTTACGATGCTGAGTTTGAGTTGCAAATTACGGCCTGAGAGCGTTTTTTTGTCGCCCTGTTGAAAAATGCACGACATCAATTTTATCTTTCATGCTTGTGATAAGACCATAACAGAGAGGAGGGAAAGTAACTGTAGACATGCAGGCATGAAACTGCGAAACATGAAAAATAAACAGGCGCATCCAAGGGATCTTACCTATCTTTTGAGTAGAACTTTTCATGCCTATTTCTAACACATATTTCTTAAATATATACTTCTTCTTGTTATAATAATTACACGATTAAGCTATACATAAACCACCGTATATAGGCTATTATAAGAATTGCATACTGCATATTGGTCTATCATAACATCGCAATATCTTGCATTGAGAGACTGCATGATACACCGACGAATTTCAATTTTTTCGTCATTAAATACGCCTTTGTAAATCTAAATATTCCATATCCGGGAGCCCGGGAAGAACTCAGTTTACTATTTTATTTGTCTTGAACACATGGAATAGTAGGAAATTGGAAAATCCTTTCCAAAACAGAATGCCTCTTCCATTCCCCCAAATAAAAATCAGCGGGTAAGGAAGTAATAGTTTGCATGGACATTCCTAGATTTTACGATGCTAAATTACAAAAAAACGTTTTGATGCGTTTCACACTCCACCTTTTAATTTAAAAAGTTAATTTGTTATTCTGTCTCACAACAATTATTGCAGGAGCTACACTGAAGGAAATATTTTTTTTAAATAAAATACTTTACACACACAGAATTTGTAAATTACCTTTCGTCGAAATTTCACACTGTCGTGATTTCGTACATAGCCTATGTAAATTTAGGTTGCCCAACTATACAAAATTGATGACGGCTATTATTAGTAGCCTTTTACTGTCAGCATTTCATACTGCGTCCGCGCAAGGTGTACCATCAATTTTCTTAATACCTCTACCACCACCGCTACGACGACAGAGAGTAGTAAAACCCAAAACCCCCTTTCATCATCTCAACAACAACAATAACAGGTAGAAAGGAATAAACGTGAACAAAGATGCTTTCAATGGGTGGACTGAAGAAAATTAACATCGCATATCACCACAAGTACTCAACATTCACTAATAGTGCAAGGGAAGAAACGCGAGTGCAACGAATCATTTTATTATTGTTTGAGCCTCTTCCCAACTGCGACGGTTCGTTGCTATATTCTACCTAAGTTTACTGTCCTGTTTAAATACGCTGCTGTTCCTCGTTGTAACACGCTCCCCATACTGTACACCATATTGACACAAGGCAAAATAGGAAAGCACAAATTTCATTAGAGTCCTCATTACTCCCCTTAATTCATTCACATTTATTCACGGTTAATGCTTCCTCCAAAATTTTATGGCATGTAAAACGTAAAACTGATCTTGTCTTCAACGTTGAAGAAATTTTATGACGGTACATGCCCGTATTGAACCATTGCTGCGCACATCTCACATAAAATGCAAGTAGGGCTTGAAATATCAGACATAAAAAGGTCTTCTATCATCTTCACTTGAATAAAATAAGTATCGTCACGATAAAGTCCCTGTACCTGCATCAACTCAACACGGCATTTGTAAAGAATGACTAAAAATGAGCTGTTTTGTATGATGTTGTACGTATGTATTGGGTTGTCATTAAAATTAAAGCTATCGTCTAATAACCTCGTATTTGAGTCCACAATAGTGTTTTGGCTTTCGAGAAAGAATCAACATCATCTTCGCTGGTGTTTGTGGTGGGAGTAAAAGTGAACAAAGCTTGAACGCTGCCAGTTGAATTAGGGCTGCCGTACGAGTGAACAGTGATGCTGCTTTCGCATTTTTCGTAGTTGAAAATTAAATTTCTGGTATTCTAAATGTCCGTCTTCAAACAGTTAGTGGGGAGGACTGCCGCGTCCGCACCACAAGCCGTTAAAAGATTGCTACAAACCGTCCGGAACGTGGAACCCAACTCGGGAAACGCGGAGTTGGCAAACGCCCTGGGATTGGAAAGTTTGGGCATTATTGCAGGCAAAGATTCGATAAAATCCCCCTTCATTGACAGTGAAAAAAATGTGGCTGATATTCTCCAAGATATTAAAGCGACCGACGGGCTGCCCATGAATCCGTCTCACGTAGAACACCTAATTGGTCGAGCAACCAAGGGAAGGATCTATCAGAAACATGTTCTGCAAGAACCTGCTGGTGGGTTTCTAGAGACAAGTAGTACATTTTGTCAGGAGACACAGTATAATCTCCCCGTCGATTTGACCAAAACCCAGGAAAAGTATGAAGTTGGGGGAATCGATATTGCAGAGAAAACCCAATTAATTCTACAGTCTCCACACCCTGTGAGATACGTAATTGAAAGGTGGGCCAAACTACTTTTGTATCTAATACAAGCTTTATTGAATACATTGAAGGTAGTTTACAAAATTTAGGATTCAATATTTTTTTACGTTGGGAAGTATGGTACATACGCTGCGTCATTTTGGGGGTTTTCTGTGTCGAGATAGGTTGTTTTTAAAAGCTTTTTTGTTATTATCATAGTAAGTCATGGTTTTATCGAAGATTGAGTTTTACAACTAAAGTAAAACGATGCATGTGGAGCAGCGCCTGGTTTCATTGTTGCAAACATAATTGCATGTCTTCACAATGACAAATGACAATACCTTTTCCAAATATTGGTACATTGACGCTACAAACTTTTATTCTGTCAGACATCATCACTGATGTTGTCGCCGTCAGCATTGGTGTTCATTGTCTAAGCCTTTCTTTGCTACTACATACATACAATTAGGTACATCGCATCAATGCATTATCTTCCATTTTAATTTTTATGATTTCTAACTCTAATTGTGATGTATGATCACTTGTGAGGTATTCATTGAAGAATCAAGAATCGTCCCACTCCACTGACCCAAATGCCTATGTAGTACGGTATAGGTATATTACCTTATGTGCTACTGCGTGTTGTTTGACAAACTTTCGAAGCAGGAGCATAGCTGCTGCGACACTAAAAAAACAGTAAACAGTAAAAGGGATGTTTTTGCGTGTCTGAGCTAAACAGCCTGAGAGTGCTAAACAATGAATAGCGGAATTACGCTTTCGAAATTTCATTTTAATAGTGCTGACCGTTTCTTCATCTTGTGCCATGCACCAAACATTCATTTATGTTACCACCTATCAGTCATTTCATTTGACACCTCTTTCAGTCGTAGAAATGCAATTTATTTATTTTTAAGCTCTGACTTGCATGTGACAACGACTGTGAAGATAAAAGTATACAACCGTACCATGTAACTCCTTTCTTATGTATATTAACTTTTTCATGTTTTTACTGAGATGCAGAGAACTGTGTAATTCCCAACAAGGTCTCCACCTCCGCTTACCCAGCTACCATACATGGATCATGTTATTTGGAAGAAGTTTGATCCCTCCAAACGAGAGAGGTAATGAGAAAACGGATCAGTTGCTCGACTACATTGCAAATGCGTCCGATGCAGGAATGTTTTCCGCTGACATACATCAGACTATCATGGATATTCCGGAAAATCATCCTTCCTTCTACAACTGCTCATCCCAGTTCCACATGGGGAACAAGTACGCTGTCTTAGTGGGGGACTACTTTGCCATACGCTGCATTTATTACGCCGAGAGAACCAAGACAAACAGTGTAATGGTGGCGATCACTGAAGGAGTGGAAGAATTTACCACATCCTCGTTTGGTACAAATCTGTTTGACAAAGGAGCTGGGTTCCCCCCACTGCTATCACCCAAAGCTTCCGTGCATGACTGGATTTTGTACAACCAAAAGGCGTTTGGATATTTTAAAGGAGGATTAAATGCCGCTTTTTCTTTGGCCCTGTCGAAATCCCCACGAAATAAAGTTACTTCACAAGAGAATGCAGACAAAGCAAAATTCGTAACGAATTTGTCACTTTTCTTGAAAGCGTGCGGAGAAATTGATGCGTTGGAACAAACAAATGTCTTGGTGCCGTCGCCATTTTTGTTAACCTCGTTGCCGGCAGTACTCTGTCAACTGGAAAACCCGTTCGTTTTTTCTCGTCTACGGGATTCCGGGTTTGAACTGAATGCAGACCGTTTGAGAGAGGTAAACAAAAAGGAGTTGTTATAATGCATTTCACATTTTGGTAAATATAACATTGATGCTGTTTCACATTTTCAGGTACATGACATCATCCGTAAAAATCCCATGTCTATTAAGCGAAGCAGAAACTTTATCTACGGTTTAGCGACAGAAACCAAACAAGCCTTGCGAAAGGTTGCTAAAAATTCTCCTTATGTTCAAACGATTGAATCACTTATAGATGCCGTTGCAGAAGCATGATATAAAAACTGACGTAATTTAAAAACTTAAATAGCTTTAACATTGCTAGTTATAATTACGCGTTTCAATCTGTCTATTTAATAATTCCGGTAAATAGTAATAATTACTGTTAAAATTTGTATGCGTGTAAGATATAGCATCATTGATATTGTTTGTTAAAAAGCATAAATTGTATAAAATTACGAAGTATGAAGATTTGGATTATGTTTAGATAGAAAAAAACGCTACTATATTTATATGAATGTTGTTATTCGTTTTGTCGAGAAATATGTAAGTATCTGCAATAAATCAAAAAGTATATTTCTACGTCATTTAGTTTCTGCTGAAATTGAGTATTTCTCGCACGCACGAATATGATGTCACGCACGTAACTCACCTGTAAATTGTTACGAAATACTTATCCGAAATTTATTCCTCAATAGTTTATGTGGATTTCGTGGTGTCCTCTTCAGTTATCATCTCATCGTTGTATCATCAATTGATAAGTCGAGTGCTGCATTACACAGGTCATAAAATTAGCTGGACCAGCATCCATTCACTTTACGGTTGTAAAGTGAATCGTTGTGGCAAATACTGCCCATGATGTGTGAGTACATACATGCATTTCGCATGACGACTCTTATATTTTGCTCTTCGGAGATTTTGGGTGGGTCCCGAGGGACCCTGTGAAACTCTAAAGGAGAGAATCACGGAAAAAAAAGGATAAAGGAATATTGGTAAGGATTGCCAATTGGTTTTCGAATTACAAGGAACAAATTAGGTAAAAATTTATCATTTGTCGGAATTGTTTGTTATGGAATAAAAGGAAAGGTTTGTAAAAGGCAAACGAGGTTACGAAAATTGTGTTACATAAATACTTTTCCAGTAAATTAAAACTATAACATTTGTAAAGGTCCGACTGCTTAACTATAGCTTGTACATTCTGTATACTGCTCGATTTTGTATACGACTTTTTTAAACTAGCATCTTTGATATGGTTCCTTTTCATAATTTCTTAATTCTTAATTTCTTGTAAGTTACAAAAATTTTGAACGTTTCAGAACACAATACAAAAAATAAATACGAAAATCCTAATAGATAATTTAATACCAATAGGTGGAAATTAACATCTAAGCCGGTGTTGTAGTTGTAAAATTAAAACAATTTGCCAAATTATTGGGCTTAGTTTTGAAAGATAGTTATCTAGATTTATACACTATTACAACTAGTATTAATGAACAAAAATATAAAATACCAATTTTTAAAAAATTAACTGCAATTTGATAATAATACTTTGTATGTACCTCCATAAAAGGGATCAGACATTGGAGACTAGATCCCAACTCTTCAAGCACTAAACTGACTTTAACGTGGAACTCACATACTCACACAATACATATCAATTTTATTAGACATATGTATCAATCAAAACAGAATATTTTTTTGCAATGATGAGGGAAGATTGATACAATTTTTTAATACCAATTTTTTAAACTAATTAGAAGCTATATTACATTATATTTTTGAGAACAAAACTGTTTGGTGTCTTTGCATCATATTGCAAACAAAGTGACGACTATAAAAGACGAATACTAACAATAATAATTAAAGACTATTAAAACACAGCTACACTCTATTTATAAGTGGAATTTTTTGGGAGCATTTTTGTAAATTAAATTATAAAATTAATATATTAATAATAGTAAAGAATGCGATATAAACTTTGTAATCTGTCACCATCAAAAACTTTACGACGACACACGGGGTGAAGATTGAAGGGTAACGACTATGACACGATGAGTTTTTGCAAACTACATTTTATATTTGAAAATTGAATCACAAAAGTCATACACGCTCACATTCAAAGCCTTAAACCAATCCATTGTCTAAGCATCATCAATCACTAATATCGCTTCATGAGTGTTTCATATACGACAGCTTATATTGGTATAATAATATATACGAAATATATACCTGATTTACTTTGATTAGATATTATACATCACACCTGTATTCTTCTGTTGTTGTGATTTGCATAAAAACTTTCTTGGACATAGTCTATCAATATATAGATATACTTGTGCACCAACAAAGACAATACAATAGTAATACACTTTCTCTCTCCCCGTAAAAAACCGACTGTGGTTCCTTTGGTATACATTCGGACGCTATCTTCGTACCTTCTCATCTATAATAGCACACACATTACATATGCTCGCTTCCTTTCACTTTCTTTTTATCACGTTTCATGACACACCTCGCAAAAATTCTCGAGTCAGTCTTACGCGATGCGCACCATGTCGTTACACGCACTCACACACTCAAGCATTCATCAGAAAAAGAGAACGATTTTTGCTTTGTAGTAATTTGATTATAACAGTAAATAAGTTGCAAAAATGAGTCCGTAAAAAAGGAGAGATCATTGTATAATAAATGCATAAGAGTCCCCTTTTTACGAAAACATATTTATATGCAAATACGCGGAGTTTCATTTCACTTCTCTTTCTCTAGGTATTTTTCGAGTTTCATGAAAGACTAAAAATAGTGTTGAGCAGGGAAATACTTTGTACTAGAAACTTGTGTCTGCTGTGTATAGATTCTTCTTTTAAAAAACTGGATATTTTTTTACCATTTTAAACATCAGCACTTCTCCTACAAGTTTTGGTTCAAATCTATGCGTTGACAGCAAAGATTCGTTCCTCATTTGGAAGAGAGCATGAGTACTTGTACATGAACATTTTGAAAAACTGGAACAAATTTCTTTGGAAATTTTTTTCTTTTTCCTTCAACGCATTTCTCAAATATTGCCAATTGGTTCACTTTAACATCAATTGCCAGTAGGTTTACACTCATACCTTTGTGAGGCAGGTACAAAGTGGCAGTCTTTGGCAGTCGATTTTTCTTCAAACATCTTTTCGTTTCAGCGAACTTCACACACGTAGTATGTATATATTTCCCTGCTTATTTTTGGCTATACATTCGTCTTAACATTAATTAAGTATATACGTCAAGTCATTTATGAACTATCTTACTAAAACTTTACGACGTAATCTAAAGCACTCTAAATTTTATTTTTTGAAAACTACTCAGCACTGCCAATTATCTATTTAGAATCATATACTACAGCCAATTTTTTTTAACACATCAAGTTAAGTATATATAAAATTAAAATAATCGTCTGTTTAAATTTTGAATTTTTTACACCAAAGAAAATTTTTGGGAGCTTTGCATTAACACAGAATGAATAGAAAGGATCACATGGTTTAAATAAACTACGTTGTAATCATGATCACCGACTGACTCTCCAATTCCGAACTGATTGCATTAAGATGACTGTATTGTGCTTGACCTAACATTAATTTATTACTTATCAGTAGTAAGTGTAATTAATCAGACAATCAAATGACTGAAGTTTGATTGCGTCACATAAACCCGCTTTCCATAATCTTTAAAAAATAAAGCTCGGGCAGCCGGGCTTTTGCATGCTCACTTTTGGTACGAGTTGAACATTATTAACGAGAGACAGGCAGACTGTGCATTTTTAACGAGTTTGACGAAACACAACAGCACGGAATTCGATCAGTCTGCTTGTATAAAATATATGATTAATTATTCATACCTTAGCCTAATTATGATAATATATAATCATTTCATTGCTCACCCGGGGTTTGAGAAAATAACAAACAATGATTAACAAACTTCGTTTTGTCAACCCCAAACATTTTACTGTACGAGAGATGATGTGCGGGCGATCGCTTCATGATTTTAGCAAATTTGGAGTAACATCTACATGTCTTACTTAAAGCTCTAATCCTAATAAATATATTCGAATAAAAATGTCTTCAGACGGTAATTCCATTCATCATGAACCGGTCCATTTGACATGCCACAAATCGTAAGAGAAACCATGCTTTATTTTAACTTGAGAAACTGGCCGCGTCTAGAGACAATCAAGCTGCAACCTTTAGAAGAGTCTTCAGTTGATCGGAGATATCTTGATACTTTGAAGTTGGAGACAATTCAGATCCATTAGAGCAAATTCCACCACTTCTAAAACGTGGGACTGCTTTCACCGGGGAAGTAAAAGCTAAACCGAGCGCTTTCTTTAATTCATCTGTTTCATCATTACTCTTGCCGCCGAAACCATTTGTCACTTGAGCCTTAGCGAGAGATCCAGCACAATGTCCACCATTGTTAACATTATCCTCTGTCAATTGCTTCCTTTTGCGTTCATCTTCCATTTTCACGAGCGCGCCCATTAATCGATCACCAGGGAATGATGCAGACTTGAAAGTCGACTTAGCAGAATATCCAAAAAGCGTAGCGAGGTCAACAGAAATACCCTTTTGCGGCAAAGACGTAGGAACCGGGGATGATGGCTGAGATTGAGATCGTTGTAGAGGTGCGGTCCAATGAGACGGTGGGACAGGAAGGCCGATGTGAGATGGATGAGTTTCAAATCTAGCCCCTGCGTAAAAATGCTCTTTGTTTTTGCTCCCAGGCAGCACTGGAGATGCTGTGCGTGAGTTAGCCTCCCCCGTTGGCATAGGATGCAAAGTGGGCGGACTAAAAGACTTCTGCCTTGGTGTCGCAGCATTCCACTGACGACCATTCAGTGACTGCTGTTTCATCAAGTGTTGATGATGGAAATGATGGAGGGAACCTGGACTGCCTTTGTTGCCATTTGGTGAGCAGGAACTGCCTTGACTTTGACGAACTTTTCCCACATTAATTGCCTTCGAATGAGACTGCGAGTTGTTGGAATGTGTAAGCGACTTCTTTGACACCTTCGATGAGGACCCCTTAGAGTTTTCATGACTGTGACAACTTCCGCCACTACTACCGATGTTCGGTTTTGCCAACGATTGAGACTTCTTGCCATTTGGACCACCTACCTGAGGGTGGTGATTGTTCGAATGATGGATTTGTGGACTGCAAATAACACTTTCTCCACCGTGTCCCATGATTCATTGATTTTTGGTAACAAATTTGGTTCAAAGCAAAACTTAGGAACTTCAAGAGAGTCGCCTTATGATGTTACTCAACGTTCCTGCAATACAAAGAACGTAACAATAAATTATAAACATAAATATTTACTATAATAAAACCATATTTTTAATAACTAGATCGTTTAAGCAATATTTCTATATTTATATGGCCCCGTGCTTAATTATCAACAGAGTAGATGATACAACGAGATATTGTTACACAAAAAAATGTAAAAATGTTCTCACGTTTGACTAATTGGTTAGAATATTAATGCCGTTTTTATTATCAATGTTGTTTACCAGTGCTATGCAAAAATACCTATAAACTTAAAATATATGCCGAAAATTCACAGTGCCACCTTAGCTGTGGGTACCTGCGTAATATATCGTACATTAAATTCGTTTTATTCCACACGGTGGAAGGTATGCACACAACCATTACAAAAGCGAATCAAAATTCAATCCTTCATAAAACAGAGGACAGAGCAATGTTGAATGTAAAGAGGTGAAAATGATATGAGTCATCCTCTGACTCTCATGCATGACGTCCATGAGAAAAAAAACTTTATATGCTTTATAGTTCTGCACTAATGTTTGAGCAGCAAAGGTAATGTTTTTTTTGCTTTTTTGTTCGCAGCGAGAGATAAGTACAAGGTACAATTACAAAACAAAAAGCCCTGCACGACATCAATCCACTCCTGAATTCAGGATTTTTAAAAATCAGCAGTAAAATCTAAAAACAACTCTCAACGCTCATGTAATGCCGAATACAAAATCAGGATAATTATGTCCTTTATTACTTTACTTCATCATCACAATATATTATCGTTTCCATCCATCGCTCGCCACGCCAAGTTGTATGTCGACCATAATTAAAGATTTATCTTCTCCTGAATATGGGCAGGTGGCATAGTATGAAAATAGACATTAACCATTTTTAATTTTGTTTTAACATTTACGAACTCGATACGACAGCAAAGTAGCATGAAAAACTCTGCAGAATTCAGAACAGTCAAGAAATAAGTAAATAAGATAGAAGTCCTATTGTTAGTACAATCACAGTGCATAAGGTGCTGCGTTTTGTTTTTTTTCCATCGTGCATTGCATCGCCTGCATATGTTAGGCGTGCATTGCACTTAAGTTTGTCCTTTTGTCCTCAGCAACTTTTCACTAGCATTCTCGTCAATCATCACCACATCTCTCTTTCTCTTGCCTAAAATTCTGCTGGTACATGAACTATCACAACAACAAAGCATGATCTGCACTCTACAAAACTGACTCTCCCCTCTGCACTTAAAAAACAATATTGCCTCGTTATATCACGCAGTACACTATGACTCATTACAGTAGTAGTTTGCCTATATGCACCATTTTTGCCATTTTCTATTCTTCTACGAGCCGACATAAAATAAGATTCCAATCACTTTACTTTTAAGGCTAACCTTATGTTTTTTTTATGAGCCTGCATGTTCAAAATCACACGTACATATATACTACTTACTACATACAAAAGTTTTCAAAAACATTTTTACAATATGAACAACCAACAAGCTTTTAAACTTTTACATTGTTTCTGAAACAATAAAGCATCGCAGGATACATATATCTTCTTGTAATTGTTCCCAACAATATGCTATTATTTAAAAACCCTTTCATTAAGGAATAAATAACGATTTTCTAGTCTAGTCTACTTTAACTGCTCCGCTTAAGCAACTTTAGATCATGTGAAAAATAGGTAGAACCATTATTTTTTTACTCAATTAATGGTAATTAACTTCCAAGAACAAAAAATACGATATGAGCTGAAGGAGTGAGTATTCATTCTTTCCTTCGTAAATTGTCCTGAATTGTATACCATGACTATGACCATGTGTAGTCTGTAGTGTACCAGCTTTCATAAAAATATTGGGAATGTGAAGACCACAAACAAGGATACAGAATTAAACAGCATATTTACAACGTGTTGTGTTTGTGTGTGGAGTATACGGTGTGTGGTAGGTTTCTTTTTTTATTTGTTACAGCAATACAGAGAAACTGCGTAGTGCAGACGTAGTATTTTTGGAAACAAAGTTTTTTTCCTCGTAATACAAGGATAAAGAAAAAACGTCATTTTATGTTCAACTTCAAAGAACATAGATAAGTAGTAAATGCTTAAATGGCTCTGAAATTAAAAAATCTAGTTGTAATATTTATTCCTTTTAACACACATCGAACATTATACATACCTAGTATAAGCGCTACTCTGCTAAAAATATCTAACTACCTTCGGTTAAAACTACCTATTTTCCATTTCCACTAAATTTTGTCTATTTTTATTTCTGGCTTACAACGCTTTGCTGACGTATTTTAGTCTCCTACGTCCCTTGCTATAAACCAAAAAAGCGAGATCTCGTTTCGTGAGCATATAGTGTAACATGTACATACTGCGCGTACGCATTTATATTGCCATCATTTGCGATGGACACACAATTTCTACTTCCTTCATCCTTGCTCGCATCCTTATCCAAACAGTAGTTTTTTACTCTCTGTCTGTATGTATACCCATTCCATCGAAATAAAGTTAACCAAACGATCCGCATACAAGCTAAAAAACCAATGAAATTTTGGATAA
Source organism: Callyntrura sp. NNG-2020 (assembly GCA_027744055.1). Classification (NCBI taxonomy): domain Eukaryota; kingdom Metazoa; phylum Arthropoda; class Collembola; order Entomobryomorpha; family Paronellidae; genus Callyntrura; species Callyntrura sp. NNG-2020. The sequence goes on from JAHZNE010004877.1 coordinate 19,034, forward strand.
GTGGCTGGCTAACCAGCTTTGCGTACATTTATTATGACGCGAATATGGTGCTGAAATTGTTTTTTTACACTTATTTGCGTACACCATATTTTTGTGATGCTGACGATGATGATGAGTGTCATTTATTTTTGTGTATTTTTATTCTTTACATGAGAAATTTATTCACATGCTCATGTTGCCTCGTCTCACATCTCGTTTGTTGCAGCAAAATAAGCGTCAAGCAAGAGTGAACGAGCCCACTATTCAATTCACCAACAAAACTCTTTTTACAAAAGACGCGTTCTGTTGTTGTATCGGTAAATTGAGGATACAATAGAAAATCCAACAAACAAGCTTATTCAAATCATCCAATTTCTTTAACACAACATCGAGTTTTTTTTATTTGCCTTTGTGAGTTGTTATTTTGTTATTGTAGCCAGACTACTTCAGCACATATGCGCCTTCCTACCCATATTACTATGAACAATAGTTTTTGATTTTCATATTTCTAATCTGTAGGCAACAGATATAGGTAGGTTTACCTGTGCTGTGGGACTGTGCCTCTGTGGTGAAGTTGTTTGTCTAACTTGAAATCGAGCAGTTGTACCTTTCTTTACCTCGAAAAATCGACTCTCCTCTGTTGCCTAGCCTTGTGTGACTATTGAACAAAAATGAAAAATCTTTTTTTCTAAATAGTACTACTGCACGTATTCAATTAGGTACCCAACAGCACGTATGAACAAGTACTAAACAACTTTTGGGCTTTTGCTACAAAATAACGTACAAGTAGGGTAGTTAGGTGGTCGGTCATCATCTCATATGTGGCATCGCAATGTTTCTCTCCCCCAGCGACCGACGTCATTTGAGCAGCCCCTGCCACTAAGCAGTTCTTCACTGTTTGTACTTTGTAGTTTATACATCTCATGGCTCACGTCACATTGCATGCACAGCACACATACCGATAGATGCAACGCAGTAAAGTAATCGAAACAAAAGAACGACCCCTATCATAAAAATTTTGTTCGAGAAGAACAGGCGAAATCTACTATTCTTTTGGTTCACGGTTCGCTTTCAGCTTACACAAGCATAAGCATAGGCATTTAAACTGCCGACGTAGGGCAAGCCAAGCCATCAAACAAAGAACCTCGACTGTGTAAAAGGTTTTTATGAGCTGTTTTTCAGCTAGCAACAGCATTCGTTCGTTCTTGATGTAATATTACGTTTCTATCTCCTCTCCGACACAAACATACATAAGCATATATAGCAAAAAAAACGTGAGCAGATGAACGCAGAAGAAAAAGATCACAACATATAGGTATAAATAAATATGCTTACATCTGCAGCATCTACGTTGATACATATATATTTTATATGGATCTGATGATGCATCATACACTTATACCAGCAGGTACAAATAATATGACATCGTCCTGGTGCTGGTATATGGTGGTGCCGTAGAGAAACCTTCTTTGTTGAAGACGTGCATGTTTGTCTGTTTCCTATTTGGACTTGTTTTTTCTAACAAATTTCTAAAATTCAGTATTTAGTCCAACTCACGAAAGTAACTAAAAATAATATCTTGAGCGAATTCAAGTTTCGTACGTAAATGAGCTTGATTTGACTTCAACAAACCAGTAGGCAACAAAAAATATCTATGTGAATATCTACGAACGATACTTGTTTTTGTTTTTAGTGCTTTTTACATGCTCACACCAACACTACCACCACCGCGTGGTTATAAGACTACAGCCAAATCTTTTACACACACACAACGACTCAATTTATGCAGAGATGTGGAGCCTAGAGACTTTTTATACAACTTTGCAAAGTCGAAAGGCCCCGTGAATGACCTATAATAATAAAAATAATTAAACTTGTGTGCTGTGTGTGTACACGAATAATTTTCATCATTGCTTAAATTCCAAATGTCCTGCGTGTATTGCATTGCCTCGTATATCTAGATATTTTGTCGCGTTGATAGGGCCCTTGCTACTTTTTGTACTCTAATTACCTCGGGTTGATTTTATTGATTTTATCCTTGCCACTGTGAACAACTTTCATTTTACAAGCTTCACATACACACACTTCTATATACAAAGTTGGTTCGTGATGTGAACAGGGACAGTCTCACACACGTAACATATACAACGCGCAGCTACCGCAGTAGCGCAGCGTAATATTACAATTCTACATTGAGATCCCTGGTTTACACGCTTTGAGCCACTCGCTCCCATTGGGTAGGAATGGCAGTAAGGTGGTGCCATTTCGAAATTGTGTTCAATTACAGCACTCGTACTATACTTCATCATACAAAGGAGAGAGAGAGAAACAAGATAAAAACACTCGTTTGCCTTCCATTGTACAGGATGCACGTAAGCACTATTTTTTCTGTGCTACGCGTTGATGCAAGCTGAAGAACACCACAGCGAGCGAGTGAGCAAGCTGCTACATTTACATAAAATCGTAATATACATGCGTGTAATAAATAAAATTGTGATGTGTTATACAAAATTTCATCCTTTACTGTATCACTGTATATTATACCTGTTTTTGTATCGATCGATTTCATGTTGCCTGCATGGATTCTCCCTTCTTTCTATCTCTTTATTTTAGTCAAACTACAGCGTTTACAATCGTAATGATAGTTTAGCAATTTAATCTTATATATGCTGCTCTCGACTCTTGTCTCTGTTGTTTACGTAGCATCGATGATACCAACAAATTGCTGTAATTAGCACCGCTTGACCGATTCTTTATTGGCTCAATTTATTGCGTCCTTTCCAAGCGTTGTAAAATTATGCACGTTATGTGACATGTTTTTGCAAAGCTGTTTTTCGTGCAATGCGTTGTGAAGTTGTAATAAACAACAATTATATGTAATAATCGAATTCATTTATGAGTTTTGAAAAAATATGGTATGGAGGTATGTAAGAGCATCAAACATGGCTTTGGTATGCATACGTAATTAAATTAAATAAATAGATTATTCTACTTTCGAATTTGAGTGGATCGGTTATGTACATTGTGCAAATAGCCGTTTTAAAAAATATCATGCGAGTTTGTATTCGACTTTGGTCTTTGCCGTAAACAGTTAAAAGTTCATACAGCATTTGAACTCAACTCAACCGTCAATAAATTCAGAGTTTCATTGTTTCGCGAGTCAAATTGTCAGTTGCAATCATGATGTTAAATGAAATGTTGGCTTAATTGTTTTTAAGCAGTATTTCGTCGTGACTCGTGACCAGGAAAATATTGTTATTAACCATGCATGCATGAATGAGTAAACAGAACACTTGCTTGCGTGCGTATCATTAAAAAAACATTCGAAATGTTAAGAGTGCAAACTCGAATGTTTCATCTAAATCGCATGATAATTTATTTGAATTATGTTTCCTTATATGCATTTCATGTTTGTTTGCATTGATTTTTTAATGTGACCACACCAGAGACACAGAGGGCAGGGGTTATCAATGTGATTTATTGCGATGTCTCATGATGTTACTTCTGTTTGGGTATGCACTGCAAACCTTTGCCAGGTTTTTATTATTGTTCTTTGGGTCTCCCATTTCTAACCAACGCAAAATTTTACGTCTTTCCCATTTGCCATTCAATTATGCTTAATGCTGTTCAATAAATGCCAAAGTTAATATGCATGTGTAAATTATGGTCCAAAAACGTATAACAGCGTTTTGTTTTTTCTTTTAAAACTCCGTTTCTTTCTCCAGTTATAATCAGGTATAGTACCAGTTATTGATTATCGTTATCATCACTGAGAAACTAGTCTAGAAAATTATTATCAGATATTTCTACAAGACTACGACCGCTAACTGCCGACCGGCCATATTCAAATAAATAAATTGCAATACTCTACTTATATTAGACCGTAGTCACTATTTAGGGGTAATTATGTTAAACTGAAATTTTCATTTTAAGAGTTAAAACAGGCTTGATTTGCATTTTTTAAATCGGTCCATAAACGTAACGATATAAGATCATATATAGTTGTAAAGGTGTACAGTACACTATACAGTAATAGTATATAGGTATCAATATTCAATATGAGATAAAGAGATACACTAACAATATCTCATATGTATGTATATAGTATTGTACTAACTACTACTGTTCTATTATATTATGTGCTATTTTAATTGTCAATTAAATGGTATTAACATTAGTACTTGTAATTTGTCTTTTACCTACTTCTACCTCTATTCTATCTAAACTAATAATAATCATTAATTAAAATTAGATACGATATAAATGTTCGCATTGTACACGGAATTCGTATTTGTTTTTTTTACTAGTATCCTCGTTGTTGCACGTTTTTGTTTTGTTTACTTTGACAAAATTTGTCCATATATTACTAAAACTAAAGTGCTCCCGCTATTATACTACACTATTAAGATGAATGAATATGAGTATGACACGCTATATTGCCTTTTAAGAATGAACATCCACAAAATAAATACTACAAAGTATGGTACGTCCCCCACAATATTGCATACCTTGTTATTAGCTGAACGCAGAATAAGGGCTGTTATTGCCGATGAAAATCTGAAAGGCAATGTAGACTTCCTTACTTGAAGCTTATCGATTCCACACGGGTAAAAAACTTTAAATAAAATGGGCCAATAGTAGTCCAGAAAAAAGTACTGATATATCGGATAGGATATTACCTAATCTGACGTCTAAAACAATATACAAAAATATGACTTAAAATTTAACGAATCAAAGGAACACACTTTCGTAAGATAATAACAATTCCACGACCAAGTACTCACACTTTTTAAGTTGGATGGTTAAACAAATTGTAAAGTAAACTGTTTGGGAGCAAATATATTATTAATATATACTTCCTTCGCTATTCAAGCGCACGAAGCACTTCGTCTTCTCTCTTCAACACATTACGGAACACTAACCAACATCGAGCAAACTGATAGAAGAGAAGGCGAGTAGAATATAGAGCGTCGTCATATAACGTATAGTGAAAAACAACTCTAACGTAGTAACGTACAAGTACAAATACATTCAACAGAGAACGAAGAACAGGCAAAAAAGAAAGCTTGTTTCTGTCCTTGTTGGTGGAGGATAATAACACGTACGTGTTCATTTTTGAGCAAGAAAACCATCCACAATGTATATAGGATATGGAAGAACAACGAAATGAAAATACATTGGCAGGATAGAATTATTATTATTATGGTGTCCTGCATGTACTTGCACGCACATACACTAAAATTATCATCACCGTCGTCTTCTTGTTCACAAAGAAGGCAGCTCGGTCGATTTTTGTACATCTGCGCATTCTGTTACTTACCACATTGTACATACACAAACGGGATATAGAATATAGACTGAATATGTTATGCTTATTGCTTATAATGCTGCTGAAAAATAAGTTACCTTTTTTTGTTTTGCAGCGAAGAACGCAGTAAGTTGGGTTGTAATAGAGTCTGTTGTTCATGTGTGGCACCGTCCAGTTGTAAAGAGGCTGCTTCATTTTTACGGAGCCAGTTTCATATTCCTACAAATAACTTTTTCTACAGAATTCAGGTTTACGCTAAATAATCCGATTAGTTGGTGTAAACAAGTAAACAAATATTTTTACGCCAATCCACTTTATTTTTGTCTGAAACGTCCGCATCAAATACATGAAGTCATGTGGTGCATGATTTTTTTCGAATTTTTCAAATTTTAGATGATTTTTTTGCCCCTTATGAACACATTTTTGTTGTTGTAAATCGACTCCCCAATGAAAACTGAACAACTTTTATTAATTATCACATACCCCCCAGAATGCATCTATAAAAAGTTATGGTCATTTCAGTTTCAAAATTTTAGGTTAACGGTTGGGTTATTGTTGGTTCAACCTACTTCACTCAGAAACCAGCAATCTCTTGAAGCAAAATGAATTTTCGACTTGTTTTTGGAAACAGATAGGTATGGACTCTTCTAAATTCGAAAAATGACAATGAATGAGAAGAATGGAATGGAATAGGTGCCAGCCAATACATAGACATAGTCCTCATGATGCATGATGATGAATTAACCAGTTTGTATTTTGTCGTTCTATATTTTGTCATCATTTTCCATTGTTTTGTTTGAACTGAACTGCATAATGGACATTTTGCATTAAATTTTATTTCAAACTCTAGGAGTGCACTATTGTTATTGAATTATATTTGGCCACGTTGATAGTTTAACGTTATTATTCGTAAAACGTAAGCGCTAAACATTCCCAAAAATTATGATTTCTGCTCGGTTCATGTATGAGTATGTGCCTTACTTTGACTTGAGTTTAGTACTACCATACCCTGCTACGCAGTAGTTAACATCGGCACTCGGCCATATCGCTTCGGCAGTACAAGTTTTATATTGGCTATACTGCAGTGCAGCTTTCTGTACATTCATTCTAAGCCTAAAAGTATTCCTTTATACTAAAAGAGCTTTCGTCAATTTTGCATTGAGTTATTGCTATTTGCTATACTATAAACAATATTGAAACCTTTATGCAAGCCCATGCAAACTTTTACGGGTAAAGTAGCGGGGGATAGGACAGGAAAGGCGTTGAGCCAGATTGTTATGAAAAAATTCTTTTACATGAATGATTGAGTTATTTACAAATGTCAATCGGAAGTAAACGTAAGTATTTCCTCAGCTTTTGTCATCAAGCAAGTGCACATTACATCAGACTAAACATTCGTTTTAAAATGCCCAATTGTAAGAATGTACACGCCATTTGTATCTGCATATCGTTTTACTATTTCAGTAGTAATGTTGAATTGTCGAATGTAAAACAAAACCGGAAAGTAATCGATTTAATTTTTATTGCCAAAATTGATTGAGTCTTGATTTAAATTTTAGCCTTTTCTTAAAACAGGTAAAGGTAAACTAATTCGTGTTCTACATGCAATGCAACAGGGGAGCGGAGACCTCACCAGAATCTAGTTTGTCATACTCATAATATCGTCCCCTCGATGAAGATTGAAGTGGCTTTTAGTTAGAAAATAATATAATTGTACAGGAAGTTGACAATCTAAACTAAATGCAACAATGTGATAAAGTAAGTTGAATAGAAGAGGCGATAAGAGACGTATACTTGTGTACTTGTACTGTACCATATTTAGAATATACAGTAACGCAATGTTCTCGATAACATGAGTATAAAAAAAACTTTAATGTAATGTAATATACCGTATTTCTTATCATCCACTTGTGATAAAAAATGTGGATATGAAGTAGGTATTGCCTATTGAAAACTGATGAAAATGGCTGTGTTCGTGAACGTACGGTGTCTCACACGAACAAAAAACACATGTCACCATTCGGCATACACCCTAAAATATTTTAATCCTTTTTACTTTATCGCTTATTCGAAGAATGTCTGATCTGAGGGCCTCAGAGGCAGGTATGGGTCTCTCATGAAATAGTAAAATACCTGGAAAATCTAAAAATAAAAAACAGTTTTTTAGAACGAAAAGGACTTATAAGCTTTGTCGACTGTACTAAAATAACGAGAAAACTCGGGTTTTCGGAACTCGAAAACATTCAATTTTCAAAGTACTTATTTTATATTTCTATGCACAATAACTTCCCGCTGAGGTTATTGGTACTATGAATGACCAAAAACATAAGTATTGCTATTATTACATTTTGAGCACAACGAAGCCTTCCTCGTGGCCAAGTAAATTGCACCTTGAAGATTTTATGAAGTAAAGGGTACACTAAAAATATTCTAGTTGAAAATTGTTTAATCTGAAAATCGGCTTATACAACCGCCACGTAAATAGCTCATAATTGAATTTAATATGTTTTGTAATGCATTTGTTTTCTAATTCTGGATGAATACATTAAAAACGTATTGCCACACATTCTATCTTATGCTTATCAGCTTCATCATATTTTCAATAATTAGTTACCAGTCACCAGTATATCATTTTCAATTTTTATTGTCGAATTTAGTATGATTTTTAAGTACAAGAGAAAAACGTTTGTGATTGTTACATTTATTAGTACATCGGCTTTAAAAGACACGCTTGTTTTTCATCCTTTTAGAAAATAGGTTATGCCTCAATATTTCTACTCACAGCGTTCCGTTTTGAAATTGCTCAATGGAATCTTTTACAAGTTGTAAGTTTACACCATCTTTTACAAGAACGCATTTAACTCCTTCCTTTTCCATGTCTATAATGTTCCGCTGTTCATCATCAAAAAACAGCATTTCCCTGTGAGGAAGATTTGTCTGTTCGGCAAATCTGAAACCAAAACGGAAAGAATTCATAAAAACAACTAGAATTTATGTGTACCATAGTCTTTTTTATCTCGAATATGTACAAGCAAATTAGCAAGGGTGGTTCCTACTTCCTACATGGCTGTGGAGGGCATATGTAAAGGTAAATAATTTTCAAGTTCTTGGTAGCGTGTAATGATGTGAAGTGGGGAGTAATGGATTAATGTAAGAAAGGTCACAATTCTAAAATACTAAATGAACAAGACATGGGGCGAGAGGAGAGTGCCTAAATAAGCAGGCCGGCATTATTTAACACATTATCCATTATCCCTTATTTGTATGTTCTTGTAAATTATTTGGCATAAAATAGTACTTCAAAGATCTCACTTACTTTGCAAAATGGGTAACCTTGCTCCCTGGATATATTTCTTTGTAGGTAAAAAATTTGTTCCAATCAAAGAAGTTCAGCAGTTGTTCCGCAGCAGGTGGCTTTGTTGTTCTGGATGCAGCTCCTATAAATTGAAAAACAAATACTTTATGCTGTGCTGGTTTGAACATTTATGATTTGATGAATAACACAATCACATACCAACTACATATCCCTCTGATTGCAGATATTCCAACACCTTTGGAACTTCTGGGTAGTATGTTATTCTTTCCCCGTCTTGATCCACCACTTCAGAACTAGAAAAAGGTTTAACAATAAACTATTAAAATATCAACCGGGATTGTTTGTCGAGAAATTTTTTTTAATGAACTACGTCAAATAATGTGTACAAGTTCATACTTCTTTTGAATGAATGGAGGATTCACAGTTGTGTCAACATGATGCGGCCACAGAGTACAATCTGAGAAACAACAATATATTACCGTATTTTTACCTCGAGCGCCTACCAAGATTTAATTTTTGTACAAAAAGGCATATAAATATAAAATCAAAACTAGTTTACCTAAGTCGAACACAATTAGACCAGGGCGTTTTCCACTCATCGTGACAAAGCACCTATTCTTTCCAACTAACCGTTCTGAACCTTGAATGTTCACGGAACTCTCAGAAACTATAAGTTCCTTTCTGGACCTATTGGAGTTGCAATAGTGAATCCAGCTCCCTTTTGATAACTTTGTAAATTTTGTGCCACCAATCCAATTTTTTGGAAACGGGTGTTCATGATCATGTGACTGTAATGTTCCTACGCTTCCGGTAATAACAACGGTATCTTTCTTATGATGATAGTTGTTGTTTTCCCTACATATAGCTGTCGATGTAGTAAAATGTGTAGGAAGAGCGTTGGAAACCGTCTTTGGAAAGCATGCATACCTCCATGCAATGGCCAACGAACATTTTTGTATTGCATGGAGTTGTCGATGGCCCAAGAATATACTGCCCATCATAGTGAAGTACTATTTCTTTACAGCGTTTACGTACGGTGTTGCTGAAAATACTTTTATACATAGTTCGAGTTTACTCATCTAATTATTATTATATATTGGATTGGGCACATATCATAATGTACTTTTTGCCTACCTGGTTGGTGGTTGGTACATAGAATGATCGATCAGCGTAGCTCTAAAATGTTTTCGAACTTGGCGTGTATAGAGCAAGAACAAGTACAGTGTAGAAGATCGAGGAAAGTTACTTCCGGTCGGGTCTATTCGACACTCCTCTTGCTTTCCCCGTATACGTTAAATTTTGTTACGTTCCACCTTATTTTGTAGAGCAAAGCAAAAGCTACACAAAGTTATAAGTGTCCCTATTCTCGCTAGTGTGTTTCACCAAGCTTTTACTTCGTCGTTCGTGTTGATTTTGTTGGACAGTGTACCACACTTTGAGGGGCAACATGACAGCACGAATTGGTTACAGTAATATTGAAGTCGTTGTCGAAGTCAATTATATTTTGCAGAGTTAAACCTGGTGTAAGCGCCACATAAAATGGAATTACCGATTATTGGAGCGCGGTATCTCTTCCGTGTCAGACAACTTAAAGATGTCAATCCCAGCCCAGCCGTAAATGCTATTTGATTTTTGAAGCCATTTGAACAAAGGTGCGACAGTGTTAACATGAATAACACATGCTCCATTCCCATTACCCCATGATTTTAGTGGCGGCAGAACACAGGTGGAAAAATTCTAGTTTGTCATTTGATTTGTAGATATTTATAATAGTGGATTACATTTTAACTGCTCCGAAATTATATTCAGTTTACTTACTATCCAGTATTCATCCACATACAAAAATTGATCATAATTAGTCATCAGTTTGTTTTTGATTGAGTTAATCGATAAACCGGTTCCATGTGTTGTGCAAATTACTAAATATTTCATAACTTGCCGAATTGGCAATTAGAAATCATACACGTACATGACACTAAAGACACTAAAGTACATGACACTAAAGTTCGTTTAAATGATATTTGGCGAAGACTTCCTTTATATTATAATTTGAGATGTCCATGGAAGGGCCACATTCAATGGAAGCTTTTCCAGTTCAGACACGCGCTTCAGTAACTGAGAAAAATAACTTCTCCGTCGTCCTACATTCATACTCTAATAGGTATTTTATTTTGATAACTGAAAGTGACAGTCAAAGTGTTGGAACAGTAATTCAAGTTGTTAAACATCAACAATCAAGTGGACTGGATATTGGTCCCTCATCCACTGTTTATGACGTCAGTATTCGTTTCGGGAACGAAACTCCAGAGCTACTCCTCGCCGCAAGAATCTTGGCGTCAAAAATAAACTTCGACAAGCCAATATTGTTCGGATTAGCTCTTCGAAAATTTAATAAAGACATCTGCGAGGAAATATCAGAAGAACTACAGAAGCTTTTTACAACGATTGTATAGGTTGTAGGTAATCAAGCTAGTTACAGTTACAATTACGCATTGCATTGTCTGTTGGTTCGCCTTATTTGTTATGAAACATTTTTATTTTTTTTAGGTCGGTTATCTATCATTGTTCCACCGACATGAGTTCCTTGTCTACAATAAACACCTCGGCTGTCAAGTCGGAAGTAGCAATTTATGGTCAGCTGTTAGTAGGTCCACCTGGTACAGGAAAATCAACATATTGTTTCAAAATGGGAGAGTTCCTAAAAGCAAAATTTGGAGCGGAGAACGTGAAATTGATTAATTTGGATCCTGGCAATGACAAGCTTCCATATACATGTGATCTGAATGTTTGTAATCTGATAACAATCGAAGACGTAATGGAACGATTAAAGCTGGGTCCAAATGGGTCGTTCTTGTATGCAATGGATTTTATCGACGAAAATTTTCAAGAGCAAATACTGGAAAAAATACCAAGCTTATTTTCTAACGCAAACAAGACGCAACCCTGCTGGATTTTAATTGATATGCCGGGACAGGTATGCATATTATATTGGAATTCGACACAAGTTTGCAGGCTGCTTTTTACCATTTTACGTTTTACAATTTTACAAGTCATTAATTCTTTATTTTTATGCCAGGTGGAACTTTACACACATGTTGGCTCTGTAAAGAACATTATATCAAAGTTGGAGAAGGACGATATACGGATGTGCTGCCTTAATTTTGTGGATTCGCATTACTGTTCCGATCCTGGTAAGTTGTACCTAATCAGCTAGTTATTTTTAATATTTATTATTATTATTAATATTATGATTGTATAGATAGATTAGAAGTTGTAATAATTTAAATGAATGAGTTTATTTTTTCTATTTTTAGGGAAATATATTGCCTGTCTGTTAACTTGTTTGACATCTATGCTCCATATAGCCCTTCCATTTCTAAACATTTTGTCAAAAATCGATCTAGCAGAGAAGTACGGAAAGTTACACTTTAATTTAGATTATTACACCGAGGTGTTAGACTTGGAATATTTGGTTGGCATCTTGGATGCGGATCCGATGACAGCAAAGTACAAATCTTTGAACAGCGCTATTGCATCCATTGTGGAAAATTATGGACTGGTCTCATTTTTACCGTTAGATGTTGAAAATCAAAATTTATTGGGAAAAGTTTCACAAGCTGTAGATAAATGTGTTGGAAGATTCATGTAAAATGTATGCAAACGCACACAATACTGAATGAATAATACTATAAGCAAAGTATGTGATCGAATTCCTGATGTTATTTTTGTAAACAGCATTATACAATTCATTGAAACAGTTAAATCTCTGTTAAAAATTAATATAAACCGTATGCATTTGTATTCTGTTGTTAAACAAAAGTACAGTACCTTATGTCGAAATAAATTCATAATATCATAATATGCGTTCACAGATGCCAAAAGTAAGAAGACATTATTTCTCTGCAAGCTTGTTTAATTAATTTTTATTTATTACAATTTCCTCAACGATCTAATTATAATATACTTTCTCGTTTTCTTTTCTGGAATAGCTGGGGTCCTCCTACTGACTTGTACAGATATAACACAATGTAACAATGTAGTATATCAATATCACTATATAAGAAGTACAATCTGCTAGAATAACTGGGCAAAGCGTTATTACGCTATAATGTACCTATATATTTTTAGTACAACTTTTATTATCCTAGTTTTTCATATTTACACATTGGCTTCTCTGTAACCCAGAGCTTATACATTAACCGAATTTTAGCAACGTTTCCGTTTAGTCAATGTTTACGTACTATTACCAAATATCATATTAGTTTCCGATACATATTGCTTAGATTAAATAGTAACAAACAAGTAAATTTTAATCGATTTGACTTTATATGTACAAAAATGACGACCTTTACTCCGCACCTACTCCATTAACTTTTGGAAACTGTTTGATGGCAACATCATCATCTATTATTCCGTCTTGGACTCTTTTATCCCAAAATGCTGCTCGTGATAATATACTATTGCTTGGAGCACGTTTGGCTTTATTTAAGGACGCTGAAGTGAGTACTTCACTGTTTGAAACCTGCTTCTCTTTTTCGTTAGTTGTATTCAAGTCGAAATTACTCCCTTCTGTACTAGTATCACTAAGACATGTATTATTAAAAGTTTCCATATCACATTCCTTCAATTGTTCTTCAATCTTTGATTCGCGTGGTAGTCCTTTGGATTCGGATAGTTTGGGAGCAACTTTTATATTCATGTTTGGTGTTGTTGGATGCGACAGACGAAGGCCTTCACGAAACTCACGCGACACACTCCGGGCTGTTAAGCTATGAACCTGTAAAAAAAATTTAAAAACAGAGTTTAGCTTCGATAATATAATGTTTAATTATCAGCAGCACGAGTACAGACAACTGACATTGATAATTAAAAACCTTTAAACAGTTTTTATTAACGAAAGGCACAATAAAACGTGCACGGGGCTACGTGCGACAGTTATATAATACATTAAGACAATAGTTGTGTTTCGTACGAATGAAGCTAGAGCCATGCTAGAGCTATTAAACGGCAGTTTTTACAGCTAATACATTTACATCTTAGCAGTTACGGACACAGAAGCGGAATACACATTCAGACAATTCAACTGCCAATGTTAAACACATTACGAAAAGTTGTTAGAGAAAACAATTTACTTATGATCGATTTTGTTATAACGAAGCTTCAACGTCCTGCTTTAGAATAAGGGACCGTGCTTTGTCCTTCCTTGTTTCGGAAGATGGAGTTTCTCTCCGTTGTACATTAGTAGGTTCTAGACTTATAGTGCGATTTAATTTTGGAGCTTTCATCAAAGCGTCTGATTCTGTTTTAAGACCTAGTGCTGACCTAGCACCTCGAAGAATTGACCGTCTTAGCTTCCTCATTTCAGCTTCGTCCACCTCGTCTTCGGTTTTAGGTGGAGCAGGAGTGGCTAAAACTTCCATTGCCGTTAGTCTCCTTACTTCTGGTGTAGGTACAACTTCGCTCTCTAATTTTTTCTTTTGCACCGTCTCGCTTTCCAAACTATTCTTCTGCACCATTTCCCTCTCCAAACTATTCTTCTGCTTCACTTCGCTCTCCAAACTATTTTTCTGCTTCACGTCGCGTTCCAAACTATTCTTCTGCACCGTCTCGCTCTGCAAGCTATTCTTTTTACTTGAGGGATTGTCTCTTGGTTTGGGTCGGGGTCGTTCTAAAGTACTACTTTGTGAGGAGGTCGGGCTGTGCGTTTCGAACTTGGCTGCAAGACTTTGAACTAAGCTATTTCTGCTTCTGATTCGGCTTGTACCTGTATCTTGTTTCTGAACCCCTTCATTTCCATAATCCAGTTTTACCGCAAGATTAGCTACATATGTCGGTGATGTCACCTCAACGATAGATGGAGCATTTTCTGACCAATTATATCCTACATCTGACTCTCCAGCTAGGGAGTTCATGTCAAATGCAAAACTCGAGGTTGTGTTCCAAGAGTTACGTTTTGATGTTAAATTCGATGATGTATTATCAGACGTGGGTAGTAGAACTACTTCACTGGGATCTTCTAGCATAATAAGTTGCTCGTTTAGGGCTTGTTCATAGTCTTGTTCAGTTCCTGTGTCGGAGCTATAATCCGTCACTGTTGTTGCTAAACTTGCTGTCTGCGGTGTATCTGGTAGTACAGAAGCCGGAAAATGTTCTTGTTCTTCGGTCATCAACTCAAACTGGAGTACATTTACGTCTACGGACGGGGTAGATGACTGGCGGGACCAACGGGGCATGTAACTTTCAGGTATTGATGGCAGTGTTATCTGATCATCAGACACAGTTGATTGTGATCGTTGAAACACCGGGTTCTTATCTAAATACTGATCTGCAGAAGGAAGCTCAGTAGGGTACGAAATTGTTTCATAATCCTCGTTGCCCAAAGGATCAAGCATGGATAAAATGGAATCTGGTATTGGAGCGGGTGTTTTTGGGGGAGGTGGCATGTTGGGTAACGGCGGAGGCGTCTTTGGTAACGGAGGAGGTGTTGCAATATCATCCGTCTGGTCCACGGTGTCTGATAGCAAATCCTCATCGTCGTTCTGCTCATTTGTATGCGACGGAATTTGGTTTTCACTTTCTTCGTCGACTTTCACGTCATTTTCTTCTGAATGATTCATTGTTTCATGCAATAAATCAGTATCGCATGCAATATCCGTGGATAATACCTTGTCGTCTTTAGTTGGCTCCAGCTCCGGCGAACAAGTTGGAGGAGCAACTACAATCGCTTCTTGTAGCAATCGCTGCAAAGTGCTTTTGTCGTTGTTCACGTCCTCATTCTGAATGGGTACGGGTGGTGGTTTTGAATTTAGCTGATATTTCAAAATTTTATGTTAATTGTTAATGGGAAAGGTGGCGGTTACATGAAAGTCGTAGCTACGAGTCTAGAGGTATGTAATGTGTAGCCACGTTCAATAGTGGCAGCATTTTTCTAATACTTGGCAGTCTGGATTAATGTAAAATGTAATACCTGTGTGTGTACCTATCAATTTTAGAAACAAAGAAAATTCTCGATTTGACATGTTACCTGTTGGATACTCTTGGATTCCTTGATGAGGTTTCTGTTAAGATAGCTTTGAGTGGGAATAACTTTTGGCGAATCTTTCAGTTTTGTGTCATCAGGGCTTTTCTCCTTCTGTCAAATTTTGAATTATGAGTAATTTTAGAATGAGAAGCATGTTTCATGTTTCAAACTGCAAAGTTAAATATGAATAAATCTTGGTCATACATTAAACTGCTGTGCTAGCTGCTTTACGGATGGTAACTTGATAACTTCCAAATCGGCAGAATCTCTCTTCGAGG
>JAHZNE010004878.1:0-13507 GCA_027744055.1 Callyntrura sp. NNG-2020
CCATGGTGGATTTGGATGTTCAATACGTCGGCAATGAATAGGTATGCACTTACTACTACCGACGCCGGTGGCAGTTATCGTGGCAGGGCCGGTCAGTACACAAACGGTATTTCTATAAACTTGTGTACCAGCTTCTTTCTTCTTTTGTTTTTACAATAAGAAGTATTTATCATAATGTCCACGTCTTCGTCGTCGTCATGTGTGGCATGCAAAACTTTTTTATCGTTCCTCCTAAAAGGATATTGGTTTACTGTATACACCACCGCTGTTACTGTTGTACTTTATGTAATCGTTTCCTTCCATCCGCAGAGGTTTTAGATATTCGTCAAACAGGGAAGTACAGAGATATCGTGTGTGAATGCTAAATGCTGTTGGTATATCATTTTACCCTCCTTATTTGTAGTCTGGAGGAGTATTTTTTTGTGAAATGCGTCATGCCATGTGATACTTTTGTTTTCACTCGGGTGACTGGTGTAAGTGAGAGACGAGCTACCAACATGAAAGTTATCACTATTGCTGTTGTTTTTGGTGTCACCATTATCTCACAGTCTGTTCTGTTGACACCTGAAATGTAATTCTTAAAAGCATCACATTAACTCCATATTTATGAGGTTTTTATCGTTACTTCCAGAGAATGAGAAGAATGTACGAGCAAGCTGTACACTCTTCCTGCTGTGGTAATGAACAGGTTGTGTCATTATTATGTGGACTGCCATGCATCGAATGTTTTCGTGGAATTCATTGTCTTGTGCTCCGATATCTTTGCAGTATACCATCATCAACAAGCTGGTCAGCTATTTACTCGCTCAAAATTTTACGTCGAATTGAAATCGTAATAAGCAAAGAGGTTTAATTTTTTTATGTCAGTCACATTCGTGCGTAGATAAAATTGCATAATATGTACTTCCATGTGTTGATGATGTGCACCTTCATAGCATATATATATTGATCGCGAATCGCAATGTTATTTGTAAAAAAAAACTTTATTGGTGAGGAACACCATCGGCTTCATATCAAAGGCGCTTCCCTCATAACACGGACTTTTTTGTGGAAGAAATCATGCGTGAAGCATAAAACTCCCTCTGCTCTCCGTGAATCATTATCACGTTACGAATATTACACGTACCTTTCATCAGCAATTTTATACTACTCGGTGTGCATGGGCACTGCGCTATAACTACCACTATAGAAGAAGATGCATTATCCCAGACTGAAAAGACACGATTTGCATAATATATTGTTGGCGTTGCCTTTGTTATATCTGCTCGATTATGCTCAAGTTGTGCAGGTAATCTGAACCATTCCCCCGTTGACGAATTGACTTGCGTAGCACGACGGCGACACCATCAGCAATCACTCTAAAGCATCACAGCTTGTCAATTTTATGCTTGGGTTACATATTTTCTACCTTGTTTTGGTCATCGTGATCATTATTAATGAAATTGAAAGGCTGATAGGAAGGCAGGGGAAAATACTAGCTGGATTTATGATTTTGACGATTTGTAATAATCTTTCCCCTCCTCTTGTTCAAGACAAGCAGACAAGTTCAAGGGCTGTGTGTGTGTGTGCGTGTGTTATCTTCCTCGCTGGTTTATTGGATTGTGACTGCGTAGTTGATTATTGAAAAAGAGGACACCAAGTATTATTGAGTTTATGGGGGACGCTGCATTTATGTCGTTCATAAACGTATGTAAAATGGACGGTTACGCACGGATAGATAGGAAAACTAATTGATTTCGAACCTGGAAAACGTCTGTCATGATCAACGTATCACATCATATCATCTATTATATAATCGTAACAATAATAACCGTTTGTCTCCGTCATCCATAACTTTCTTTTCATGATCACGTTTCCTATAAGTCAAGTATTATTTCTCGTATGTGCCCTCACAAACACACAGAGATTGCGTATGATTTTAAGCGTGCACATATTTTGTGAGACGGGCTCACCGTAAAAGGAAAAAATGCACAATCTCCACAATTCCTGATTGTCCACGGTATATTTATTTAAACAAATACAACCTGATGAGATATCCGAAACTTTAACGTGCATCGTACAAACAGTACTCACACAAGCTGTATCCACTCTAATAATCGGTTCAGCTCTCTTCTTTAGCTCACATCATTGTTGCATGTGATAGCAGCCACGATGATGGTCCGTGTGTTCAAAATACTTGCAGGCATATATGCTTTTTGTGTATTTGACTGATTGTCTGAAAAAAGTTAAATAAGATGATAAAGATGGTATGCTTGCGGATACTTTCTTCTCTTTTGATACAAACAGTTGATAGCACAATGCAATGACAACATTTTTTGTTATTCCTTTGTTGCATGTTGAAAAACTTGTTGAAAGGGAATACGCATAGTTAACTTGGGGGATTACTTAGAAAAAGCCGGAGGTCTGACCACTTTCGTAGTTACATTCACAGCGTGTGTAATATATCAAAGAAAATGGACACTTCGGGAGGACATGGGCTGGAAAATCTGACTTTTTATCAACGACTGAGAAAGAACATCGTTTGTTTTTTCTTCATCCAGCCCGATTCGACATTTCGGTTTCCTTTGTGTATTTTCAGTTGTGTTGTTGCAGGACAAAGAGAAAATGTGCGTATAGATGTTGTTGTTGTTTCTGGCCATGAAGGATGATGCTAGTGTGTGATAGTCACAAAGCCAGGTTTCTTGTGTTTGACTGCGTGTGTGAATGACATTGAATGTATTACTACGACTGGCAATATCATATTTGAAATCGAAAATGATAATAATGATGCCAGGGTATGAGTCAGAAAGCGTCTCAATTATCGACGATTGGTCAAGCTTCATTAAGACCACTTTTTCCTACCAATTCTGCATCATTCTCTCATCTCAATCCAAATTCTAATATAAAACGTAAATCCGGTCGAATATACAGTAGTAGTAGTATAAATTCTGTTTCAACTTGCAAGTATAAAATGCTCGCAAGGAATTGTTCGCTGTCAATTGGAGAATAAAGCTTTGGTTAGCCTTATTGGGAGCCAATTTGAAACAAACACCGAGGGAATTCCAAAACATTAATGCCAATGCCCTCTCTATTCCTTTTCCTTCCTGGATGAAATTCCACTGTTATCTAGACGTAGTAGTGCTGTGTATATTCAACCACTTAAATTATTGTGTTCTCGCACTCTTTTGCTCTCACACAGACGGATAACCAAGACAGCAAATGACCAGTTACAAAAAAGTGTGGATTTGAACATATCTTCTCTGCGAGATTTCCAATTCCCCGCTTCATCCTGGCTCCAGTTTAATAAGACTGCTTCTTGTCTGTGTGCAAATAAGTGTTTGTATCTAGATATCAGGTATCATTATTTATTAGCTGTTGCTGTTGGACTACTTGTAACTCATTTGCATTGTCTGAGTAAGACGCAGGGAGGGAATGAACTGTACACTACTTTAAACTAGACAAGTTTCCTGTCCGATCAACACAATCATACGTTTATTTGAAATTGAAGTATGTATTGGCTTTTACCTCCTTCATTATGTTATCTCATCATCTCTGTTTAAGTAGCAGTAGTTTTTCTCCTTTTACCAATTTTGATTCCTGAAATACGCGTACGCTCGCAAAATGTATATTATTAAGCACCATAAAAGTCAAGGGATATCTTTTAAGGCGAACAAAAATTAAGATAATGCCTATGTGGGCTTTGCGAATATGAATAAATTACACGGGATATTTCATTCGTTCACGATAAGATTTAGCGGCAAAATTTATGAGCTGATGATGATTGCATTTACGAATACAAATTAAGGAAAAAGAGGATGAAAAGGAAGGATTACATTTTATATGATGGCCTGATTCCAATAATGTCGACTTGTATGGCAGTAGTGGCAACAGCAGCATTTTTAATGAGGCAAAACACATTCTGCTTCAGAGAGAAGAGAGTTTACTAGGCTGTTGTTATGTAGCTGACATGTAAAACTGGGAATACAATTTACCGATGACTCTGGCTTTTGCTCCGAATTGCAGTTTGAGTGGTAGGTAAAGAGGATGCCGTAAAAAACTCGACATACGACTAACTGAGCATACGAACACGTTTCATCACAAAAGGGAGAACTGGTTAATACTAGGCACACTCTTCGTCATCCGAGTTGTCTGCGTACAGCGCGGTACGGAGTGAAAATATTTGGCTGACAATCAGTGTTACAAAAAAGCTGAAGAACAAATAATCGTGCAAGAATTTCGGGATGTTAAATTTATATAACCATGTCATACCTTGGATAGTTTACAGAGTCTACGAAAATTACACAAGCACGCGACAAGAGACAGTAAAATCGTTTCGGTGACACGGTCGAGTGAAATTCTAAAAATGAGTTCTCTGTTCAGGCTTACTTGTGTATTACTTTCGCATTTACAGCTTCTCTCCCTTTTTATAACGTGCATATGTGCATCGTACACACGGACTGCGTTTTTATCACACAAAAGAAATAGACAACACACATTCATACTTAAACACATGGAGCTTGGCACACAGCAGTTTCACCGGAGAGAAATAAAGCCGAAGTATTCCTTTGCATACAGGCTGTATTCACATAAAAATGACTCGCTCGCGCGACTTCACTGGAAGCCAAAACCGTGGCAATGAATGGCATCGGAACAAGAATGCAATACAATGCATCTTGCACCGCTGCTGCTAGATTGTCGTCGTCATCGCCATTCCCACACGACGAGGATCAGTGTCGTCTCGTCGGGAAAAAAGAACGTGAAAAATCTCTCGAAGAGAAATAAAAATGGGAATATTATTTTTTTACGTCGATCCGAAGATTCCTGGGATACCTTCTGGCGGAATGGAACACGTTCTGAAGATGTTAGTACGGAATGCATTAGTGCATATTAGCTTTTTTGCGCTGGGTACTTACTATGTGCATAAGTAGTCAGAAAATGAATTGGTTTTCGTGGCTGTACTGTGTACTGCTGCATTTACAGTGACTATGTATGCAGGCGAGTAGCAAAAGCACTGTAATAAAAGTAATGAAAAAGCGTCTCCAGGATTTGTTACGGTGCACTGGAGGTGGATAAATTCAAACGTGCGTACCTTGCTCACTGAAATAATGGTCTCTTTTGAGAAGACGAAACTTGGCTGGAAACTATACTACCACGACAGGGGCAATAATAATCCAGCACAATAGCCCACAATCAACTATAGCTGCACCACCGCCACTGTACTGCTGCTATTATGGCTATGGTGCTACTTGGCAGGCGTCGGGTTTTCTACATCTTCAATCTCGTCATCACGGTCTCGAAAAGAACTCAACGAACCAAATGAAAAGGTGGCGGTGGTAAATGTAGGTAGACACATGGCGCATTGCTCACACACTCGTTTACCATTATTGCCAACGATGCATTTGGACTCTCACCGGTTCGTTGGCTACTGTCGTGAATTCATAAAAATATAGCAATAGAAATAATGGCACACACAAAAAGCAATAACAACTTTACGACGGCATAATGTAAAGTGAAAGAGAAAAAACAGACAGCAGCAGTAGAAACGTCCAAACACAGTCTTGGATTCCAGTCCAGCAAGCAAACCATTCCATCCAATCAACGCACAAAAGAGTATTGAGAAAGATGTAGATACGGTAGACAGACGCAACATAATATCTATAAATATTTATACCCATATAGATATACAGGAAAAGGTGGATTACCACGATTGCCTATTTTTATATTCGCGTATCAAATATACATTCACGGACACAAGTTCTCTCCTTCTTTCCTGCTCTTGCCTGTGTTATTGTATTTACCTCACCTCACGTGCGTGTGCCACCTCCACTTGACTCCATTTCCTTATCTTTGCTTATTTATTTGACTTTTTGTCTCGCTTTGCCTCCTTTTTGCCGCAAAAGATTCCAAATTCAGAGTAGAGAACTTAAGTCGTGAAAAATAACATTGGAAGTTGTCGTCAGTCGTCAGCTATACCACATCATCGGCAAACCCCGAAGTAGCAATATTGGTAGGTGGGAAATCATCATAGGTATTATATGCTAGAAACAATTTCAGCTCAACACGAAACATATTTACCTAACATTTCAGGAACTCTTTTTACGTAGCCACACTCATTTCATCACTGAATATGATACTCATCTGGTTTATGATCACTTCGACGAAACTTAAGCCGCTCTCTTTTTTACTCTCTCTCTCTCTCTGTCTCTATGAATCTGAACAGAATAAAGCAATCCGCATCTTCATCGACATTCTTACCAATGGCGCCTATCAACTTGCGCGTCTTATTTTTTGCTACGATTCTCAGTACATGCAACATTAACATTTATCCAGGCAAAGAACCATAATAAGAAACCAATGATGCTGCTGATGATAACGGATAACGATATTTTATGAATCGAGAGAACCTTGAATTTACGGGTATATTTAGGGGAAGTCATGATGAAAATAGGTGTGTGTTGTATCAACCAACTCCAGTGTGGAGCACACGGATGGATTACAGTAACAGTATGTGGTTACTCGGAGTAAAATTAATGCCAACACGTCATAAAATAAACTGCTTTAAAACTACAGTAGTATATCTGTATGTAGTAGTAGTAGTAGTAGTAGTAGTAGTAGTAGTAGTAGCAGCGGAAAAGTAAAAAGCTGTGAGATAAATAAAAAAAGCGAAAAGAAAAAGGGAGTTGCAGTTGTTTGCTGGATTATGTGCGGAGAGGAATAAGAATGCTAAGAGAGTAAGCATGTAAGCACGAATAAACTGTAACCAGAATAAATACATATCCTCAGGTTTCTCCATACGTTTTTTTGTTTCTTTTTTTTTCATCTTTTTTGAGTGCGTACACGGCAGCGTATTTTTGTTGGTAAGTAGGTACGATGATGATATTTTGTTTTTGTTCATGATATTATTCTTATGTCTCATCACATCATCGTCGTCCTCATGATCATATTATCATCCTCTTCACTTGCTCCGACCAAACGAACCTTGAAAAGGAAAAACATATTGAATCTAAATGTACGTGAACCTGGCCAAGTTATGTAATGGAAGCCTTCCTTGGTAGTGTTTTTTCTTCCAAGGTTTATTTTTGAATACAATTCGAATAACGATATGGTATGAAGGTGGCTGGCTCTCACAGGGTACAATTTTTACATGCACTAATATGAAATAATTTGAAATGGTAAAAAATGAAATGATCATGCTGTTGTAGCTGAGGAGGAGGATGACGACGACGATACTACTGACGGGAATGATTACTACAAATATAGCGAGAAGAAGAGTTGGAGAAAAAACACTACCAATCTTCCCCCATGAGGCTTTACAAGCTTTCCTACTAGGACTCCTCAACTACTGTTTCAGCGCACTTACAGAAATCTTGAAAGCTTCTAGCTATATGATATGATGAAAAGTATGACGAGCATAATACACACATTACCTTCCTATATGGTTATGGTTGTTCGATGATTGCGACGACGGCGATGATGATGATGCTATATGCTGATGGCTCCGTAATAATGTTCCATAAGAAGATGAACCGTGTAAAACCCTTTTTATGTGGCTGCTGCATCGCTGCTACTTTTTCTTTACCCTGGGATGCACATGCACAAACACTGCTGACAGTCGATGGAATGTGTTGTTTTGGTTTCATCAACACACAAGAAGACAAGAGTATATAAGGACGCGGACGTAAAAAAATCGTATTCTCTTCGTTGCTTTCTGTGCAATGTTTTATTGGCCGTGTAAATATTGTTCTCAAGTTTTAGATGTCTGTAAACGTACGCAGTCAGCAGAAAAAGAATACTCAAAGACTGAAAGAATCATTAAAACCCTTTTTTCCATTCTGGTCGTGGCTGCTAGTGCTTGACTCACCTGTCTGGTATGAAAGATGTACGTACGTTGTACCACTGGTAGTGTGCTGGTCTCCACTATTTTTTCTCTTTTTGCCACCACCATCATCACTACTTCTTCTATTACTACTACGACTACGACTGTTTTACTACTACTACAGAGCAGTACGTTACCATTTTCTGTCAGTTTGTATTGTGGTTTCCCTGTGTGGCTAGTTAAGAAAAACTCATTTACTTCGAGTTAGTACTACGCACACAGACACACGGGCACAATAGGGAAGGGGATACTATAGGAGACTTCTTTAGTTTACTGTTCATTACGATCATTATGATGAGTTTGTAAAAAAAAGCAGAAGAACCCCTTTGTATTCTGATTACTTACCTGTGTGTACATGTGTGTATAGTATAATAATTGTGAGGGCTAAAATTTTTGTTGTTATTTATTGGAGAATGGGAATAATATTTTTTCACTATCATTTTAGTAGAGCTCCCTGCGATGGACGGTCTCTTTAAATTATGTGCATTTTCATGAGAAGATTTTGAACTTTTGTGGGGAGCACAAAAGATTATTATTACGCGTATTATTTTTAGGCTTTTAGGCGCACTTTGTTTTCAACTTCTTCATTGTTTTCATTTTTTTAACAAGCCACGCTAAAATAACAAGCGAGAAAGGATGATGATGACGATGATAATGATAAGTGAATGCAGTGCATCTACTCTTGACTGTTACTACGTTCCTGTCATGATTATGCATATCATTACTTTAAGTAGAGGAGTAGTAGTAAAGAAGAGGCTCTCTTATAGAAGAGTGTGTGCATGAGTGCATGTGTGTATAAGTTTATAGGAAGTTAACAATGAAATGCTTCATATATGTGTGTGATACACAAAAACATTGTACCTCTGCAGCATAATGTCCCTATATTTATCCAACTTGGTCAGCACGCAAGAACACTGTCAGTGCATAAAATGTGCAATCATAATTTCGTTCGTTATGTATGTAGACAGATTTTTATGCGAGCGGGGGAAAGAGGGACTCTTCACAGTTTTTTTCTATTTGCATTCAACCTGATCAATTCTTACGTATCCCATCTCGCATTGTTCAAAATAAGCAATGACGAAGTCGGGTTGATGAGTGGAATGCTATAGAGTGTAATAGGCATTTGGTTCTTCTCTACCTACCTGTTTGTTACCTGTTCATCATAGGCACATTGTTGTTATTAGTACACCTTCTTCATCTTTATGTATGTGCCTAGTGCCTACGCGGTAAGAGTGTGTGTGCTGCCGTTGCCGTTGTATGTAGTATGCTAATGGTGCAGCTTGTGCATACCTTCGCACGGCGATGAGGAGGTAAACAATTGTGTGGCATGAGTGGTTTGTGGTGCTGGTGTCGGTGGAGTGTAGTTTTTGTTGTTGCTGGCGATATTATGTTCTTACCTTTTTTACCTGAGACACTAGCACAGCTGCAGCTCATTCCTGTTGGTGGCAGGCTAAGAGAAAAGACGTTCCGTCTGTTGTGGGTCGTTCGTTCATGTGAGTTCAGTTCAGGCAGTTTAGTCGGTCGGTTAGTTAAGATCGGCAAGTTTTTTTTCTCTCTCTCTGAGAGAGAAAATTCATTGTGTAATACCAACAATAACTTGTCTATGACTGCATGTATATCATCTTCGGATCGAGAAGAATTAGAACAACTCATTACGATCGTTAATAGTGCCGTACATCACATCCGTGAGTCAGGGGAGATGTGAGTAAACTAAATACAAAGTACATCTTGTAGTGATCGTGGATGTACATGCATTCTTAAAATGCCTAAGCGGTTTAACCTCGACGTGCCGTAATAACCCCGTTCATTGTTTCAGTTTTTGTGGAAACAATATCAACCCATTTGCTGCGGAGAATGTGCACCAAGAATTTAAGAAGGAACTGTACGTGGAATATGGAGTTTATGGCTGTATGATTAATGAATGTGTGCGGAAAAAATCCATAATGTCAATGACGACATTACGTGTGTAACAATGCTGTTAAAGCATGTACTTGTAATAAGGTTTTCACGCACATTCATATAAATTGTGCGTATCCTCTCGTGTAGGTTTGAGTGCGGCTTAAAAGTTTTAGAACTTGTATCAAATGGGCCGTGTGAAATTGCTATTGTTCTTGGCTGCTGCTTTCTTCTCCAGCCAGACTTGACTGTGCGGTTGTTCTATCAGCGGCTGCATCTGCCCTCGGTAGGGATGTTAAGTTACGTCACATTACATGAAAGATTTTCGTCGCTGCAATTACCACAAGAAACTACTACCACACGGGGAGATGCAATAATGTAGTTATCCTTACATAGTGTGCTAATGTGCTATACCGTTGTTCCGTCTCGTCGACTCTCAGCCAGCTTGCGGGTTTACAGCTGCTGACTAAGGTCTACCTGCTTGCCGACTCCCAACTGCGTTGCAGATTTATTGATTCCGTATTCCTTTACCTTGACATTCCAGGAAAAAAGGAATTCTAAAAATATAACACAAACATAAACTCTGGTAATTACTGTTTGACTTGTGTGGTGCTTATGCAATACACGTCACGTGTTTAAGGGATTTTTCCCAAAAATGTACTTTATTTTACCAAAAATTCTTGACCAAATACCTTTCCGGAATGGGATCGCTGAGGGATCATCTCTCTAAATTCAAATGGTCAAGAAACGGAGCACCAACCTGGAACAATTGTTGACATCTTTGCACATACATGCAAGTACATATATGCGTAAAATAAGCAGCATGCCAATGCCAATAGACTAGAAACGAATGTAGTGCACTATAAAATCGTACACCTTTAGAAAATGTACATGTGAAAAAAAATTGCTGAATTTAACAGCAGTAGCTTAATAGTGTCTGCAATTATGACCAGTTTGCGTAAATAGTACTGTCTAAGTGCCACGTTGAAAAGCCGTTGTATGACAGAAGGGATGATGAAATATTTTCTGATAAACAAGTACGCAGTGCGTACTACGCACACAGATATTTGTCAGTCAAAATGCAAACGTGCTGACTTCTGAGAAAAAGTTGCTAATTGGAGCAGAATCCTAATAACGTTGCCACCTTACTGCCTCCTGTTGTGACAGGCGGGATTTTTTGTGACAAAAACGTCAACAAACCATTATTACGTTGCATTGCA
Organism: Callyntrura sp. NNG-2020; assembly: GCA_027744055.1. Classification (NCBI taxonomy): domain Eukaryota; kingdom Metazoa; phylum Arthropoda; class Collembola; order Entomobryomorpha; family Paronellidae; genus Callyntrura; species Callyntrura sp. NNG-2020. Next base: position 10,972 of record JAHZNE010004878.1, read on the forward strand.
GCACTGTTCTCTAACGAACTAACAAGCCTATCAGCAAGAGAGATAGAACAAAAACAGGTGTAAAAATTTGATTTGATGAATGAAGAACTGGTCGCAATAAATGTCAGTGTACTGATTTGTGGTGACATTTTGCAAGTGTCGATGGATTCTCATTAAAAATATTTATACTTGAATTTCTCTCTCTTAGTCACCACATATGACTGATGGACATAAAACTTGCGAGTTACAGGCAACAAGTTTTCCAGCTTCGGTTTTATTACCATTTGTGCCGTGTAAATTGGAACATTAAATGATACATTATCTGTGAAGTATCAGATTTCAGTAAAACTGTAACCGGTGGTAAAGGTGAAACACTTTTCGCTGGCTCAAAGGCGAGCAAATTATTAAGTTGCAACAAGAAGACGTGCACAGCAGCTGGTACCACTGGATGCTCTAAATTGACATATAAACCGGAAAATCGAAAGCAAATAAAAATTGCTCTGAAGGTAAAGTTATTAAACTGAAAAGTAACATAAAACTACTTGCATTTCACATTCTTTTGTTATCTACATTTTTTCTCTCTCTTTTCTCCAAGCTTCTTTACCAGGTGTGCTTTTTATTATTAATGACCGCATAGTCTTTTCATAGCTCATCGTTTTATTGTCATTCTTCCAAATAGACAGGCATTCATTTGGCATTATTTGATTTGAATAATTTGCTCTTGTTTGACTGCACATTAAGCAACTTATTCTTGATTAAAACCAGTTTCTTATCTGGTTCTTACAAGAAACTAAAAGTATTTTTTCTTTCTCCAAAGTCCAGTGCAATAAATATCGTAGCATGTTAGTTGTGAGATTTTATGAAGTAATTAAAAGCATCACACACACACAACAACAACCTCTGATTATTACTTTTGCGAAAATCTTTGCGAGGCAACTCTTAGGTACCGTGTTCATACTCCGTCTTACCCCATCATCATCGCCACCTGCACACCTGAGCGCCGCCGTGCTCGCTTCTGATGTTCTCATTTTTAGCGTAGTATTGGCTGCTGAGTTTGTAGGCTGATGTGTAATTTGAATATATAAACAAAATATGCACACACACATGCGGCAAGCGAGCAAGCAAGAACGCAATCGCCGATGACAATACGGAAGTCTGTTTTTCTACAGAACGAGCTGTTTGATGACTTTCGCTGAAACTGAGCTTTGAATTGAGAACAAAATATGCACACACACATGCGGCAAGCGAGCAAGCAAGAACGCAATCGCCGATGACAATACGGAAGTCTGTTTTTCTACAGAAAGAGCTGTTTGATGACTTTCGCTGAAACTGAGCTTTGAATTGAGTTCGACATTAACTTGAGGGGTTTTCTTTCGATTTTTGATACATAAACTACATTATGGTATTCACTGACATTCTGCATAATCACAAAGAGACAACCTACGTTCGCTTTTTTGCATTCCATATTGCTCGGATAATAATGCATCATTGACCAAATGTTCAACCTTGTTCATTAAGCATCGTTTTGCTGCATATCGTATTTTTCAGTGATGTATTTACTAGAAGTACTGCGTTTGCACAAGAAACGTTAATGTACTTGATGCTTGATGACATGCGGTAAAATAGGAATGTAGTTTTTCTTCCCGTTGATTTATACTTACTTATAGTGCGAATGTACTCCGTTTCATTCCTTCCATATTGGCGAAAAATATCGAAAATGAAATTGCCTACATTCGATAAGCCGTGTTGTTGTGTTGCAGATTACAATCGTTTGCACATAGAAGGGAGTAAACAAAAAAAATGCAGTAATGGAAGATGCCTTGAAGCCGTTTAGCTACGGTTTTGCTTGATTTTTTGGCTGAATTTGTTTGTGGTTTCCTTTCTATATTGGTGCAAAAGAGCAATAAAGTGTGTTTATGAAATCGAAATCCTTTGTAGACTTGCTGTTTTGATGACTGGCCAAGTCAAGCGGTTATCAGCTTGGTCATTTTATGTACATAATGTAATGCATGTATTGTGTGTGTTTGTTTGCATTGTATAAATAGTGTACTTTCCGCTTCATTTAACTAAAAGCGTATCATTTTCAAGTGAATGCATGTAGGAATCAAATGCATACTATTACGTTGCATGTCTGCGTGGGTGTTGTTTGACTGTTGGTAGTATCTTTACAACAGGCTATGAATGAATGAAGACGAAAAAAACTCAAACTGCCATTTGGTGGGGGTAGGTAATAAGAAGGAAACATATTTACCCAAAACTTGAATTATGTACCTTTCTCCTGTAATGGACGATAGACTCACAACAATGCAGCCAGCTCCATTTCTATTGATTACACAAGGGCAAAGAGGAAAAACATTTTATGAACGAAATGCAATTGTGAAAGAGAGTAGAGACCGACGGGTCAGTTAACATTCATGATGTAGTTTATTTGATGAGCCATCAACCCTTTTATTGTTCCTTATTCAACTCCGTTCAAATAGCAGGCACTTGCCGCTACCTCGGATTCGATAAACTGAGATACATATAATATATATATATATATATATATATATATATA
>JAHZNE010004878.1:13549-63794 GCA_027744055.1 Callyntrura sp. NNG-2020
GAGATACATATAATATATATATATATATATATATATATAGACTTTATGTTTATATCAGACTTTTGTAAAAATGCATTTTTGATGCAGTGGCAGTAGTTTATAAGCATAAGCATATATGGGGCTAAATACTATATACAGCAGACTACATACAATAGCTTTGATGTTCCTTGTAAGGGGAAAAACTTGGTGTCCTCAGTCCTCACACAATAATATGTTCTCGTAAGCTTTTTCCTTGCGACTACACGTACGTGTCTGCTTCTGCTTTGATCATTGTTTCCTTTTTCTAAACCTGCCTACATGATAGACAACGACAACTCTATTGAAGCGTGAAAGTGGTGCGCACACACACACACATACACTCTACATATACGCACCAAAACACAAATATTCAATTTATCTGAATAGAGTGTGGTACGGCAACATTCATTCATCAAAATGATCGTCGACACTCATTCATTTTTCATGACCAAACTGTCCAGAATGAGGAAATTTAAAAATGGAACTAGTATGGCAACAGCAGTGGTGCTTCCATTAAACTTGAGAAAGTCCAGTCTGTTAAAAATGAATTGAAAATGATGGACTGGCGTGTAAAGTCAGTGCAGATTACGTATGCGCCGCGTAGTATTTAGGTTGCCTTGTCTCCTGTCCGTACGCTTATTTTTCTTGCGCCGTCCCATTGTGTGAAACGCCAGGGCATTGTGTTTTTCCACTATTGTGGCTTGTGGTGGCACCACCTCCAACAGCATGTTACTTTTGCTACTACGTATCTTCCTTTCAACCGCGCGTAGTGGTATTATTTGTCCCAAAGATTACAATGGAGTGTCGTTTCCTGTGTGATTTTGATGAATGGGGCGATGAGGATGATGAAGATAGGATTGGCGTAAGATTATGATTATCATGTTGACTTGTTGCCTGCCTTCGAGTATCAACACAAATAAAAGTGGCGCACCATCACCATCGTCTAGGCATAATACACCCAGACCCAGGCAGTTCAATTGTTAAAATTTATTTTGCTGGAACTTTTATACAATAGCGAGTGTGATCTATGAAGAAAAACTACCCCCATGAATGAAAAATGATTCCCATTATGTCACATTTTCATTCACAGATTTACTTTAAGTACATACCGTAATGTGCACAAACAAATGGACTTGATCTCATCGACTTTGCTAAATTCTATATTTTTTCTCCTACAATAATCACGTTTGGGGACCTGTTCAATGGAAAAAGATGAGTTTCATGTCCTTTAGTTGTTTGCGCCATAATGAGCAAGCGAACCATCATCGATCATAAATATACGAAACATCATTTGTAACAGGCTCATGCAACTTCCCTTTAAAATGACATTTTCCCCTTGAAATGCCACAATACAGAAAAATACGAGGAGATACTTGTTAAACAAAAATCAAATCGTTTCTTTTGGCGCTAGTTTGCATTCTCTCTACTACACAATGAAATGATGGTCAGGTGAAATCATCATGCTGCTGCTATGTAACTTTGTCATGCTTTCCTAAAGTAGAGAAGAAAAGAAAGATTACGACAAGACAAGTAGACTAGACTCTTACGCTGGCAAAGCAAATGGCATCATCATATTCATGTGTCAATTAAAAGTAGGGAATTTATGATATGAGCGGATCATTTCATTTCATTTTTCGAAAACGCGTTGATGAAAATTTCTTCTCTCTCTGCGTTGAAGTAGTGGGCTTTTATTTTTAGGATACCTGATACACAACAAAGACTATTTACATTGTTGCCAACATTCACCGCAATTCGTAGCATTTCAAGATGTTTGGCAATATTCATGTAGCGTTCTCGCCTCCCATGTCAGCATTGTTGTTACTCTGTTTCAAAAACAAACAAAATAGTAATAATAACAATAACAACAATAACAGAGGCCATTTAAAGATTGACGACGGATACACCACCACTGACAGATAGTCACCTATGCATGAGAGAAGGAAGCCATCATCATTTTGATCATATATAGCTATAGTAGGAAAAGGTCCTTGCACCAGATTTTCATTCTTGAAGCTGATAAATTGGTATTTTGTATATAAATAAAACATGAGAATCAGTGAGGTTTTTCAACAAAACTAGCTCTGGTTTTGTTCTTGCAACAAAACGAAACGAAGACCTTGTCAATTATTACTCTTTCACAAACAACCATACTGCCATACATTTCGTGTTTCGTTGGTTTATTGGACGTCAGTTAAAGTTGGACTGGTTCGTTGAAAAGAACACGAGTTTTACACATTTTCTCGTGATACCAAACTCGTGGAAAACTCGTGGAGAACTCCAGATCTGGTTGTTCGGGTACTGCCATACATTTCGTGTTTCGTTGGTTTATTGGACGTCAGTTAAAGTTGGACTGGTTCGTTGTTGGTACAAGAGTTAAAAAATAGAAAAGACATTTCGCTCGTGTGCGAATGAATGGTGAAAATTTCTAAAGTTAGGTATAAATTATGAATAAATGCATGTAATAACGACGGAAAACAGGAGATATTACGAGATTTTGGTCAGTTTTGCAATTGCAATTACTATACACACGTCATTTAGCCATCACCAGACACAAAAAAGAACGAGAAGAAGGTGTGAGCGTCTATCAGTGTATTATCAAACCACACAACAGGTGCAGTCACATTCTATTATCACCAAATCATGTACAAGAGATCAAATAACTCTGAGGTGTAATTGTTATAATCACACAATAGTGTGGTGGGATGTGTAGCAGTAGTACATGCTCCACATGTTATGAACTTCTTTTTTTGCATTTCACGAGAAACATTTTTTTTATCTCCCCTATTATCATTACGGTTCTTATGCCGTCTCCTTTGAAATTTGAAACCAAATCGTCTTGTAGCATGTGTGTGTGCAAAAAATAAACAAAAAAGGCAATATTCGGTTTGACATTTATTTTATGATGAGCGAAAAGTTCAGATAACTGTAATAATACAAATAATAATGATAATGGTGATTACCAGCAAACAGCTACACCCTTTTCAAGGCATCAAAAGCAAATTGTTGTGAAACGATTTTTTCTCTCATTGATGGTGGTGACCAGCAAGTACTTACCAATAATATAAAGAGAGTAGTGGTGTGGTACACGACACGAATCTCTAGTTAGTATCACATACGCATCTTTTGTTGCATCAGGAAAAAACTGATTGAATGAATATCACTCTCGATTTCTTTGAATTTTTCTTGGTAATTTATTTTATGATTATCATCCGGCCCCTTCAACTTTATTCTGCTTGATCAAAGACCCTTGGATCACAATTACCGTTGATTTTGTTTACAAACAACAATCTGGGCATCAGTCATGATGATGATCATGATGATCATGATGACGTTGATTTTCTTATGAAACTTTTCTTTTCCTTTTTTCTACGTATTTTCGCTTTTGCCAAACATTTTGGGCCATAATAGCTTGTAAATATCCGTACATAAATTGAATGACGCCTACAAAAACAAATAAAACTCATCGTAACCATTTGAAATTGAAAGCACAATCAGAAATGTTGCGTATTCGATTCGAATGCGCAGACCAGAGATGCCAAGACGAGATAACTTGATCGTAAGTACACATATCTGTTTCATGGTGCAAACATTTCAGCGCGCAATGCCTTTGTGGGGGTTGCAACAAACAGAGAAATTACAAACTTTAGGAAAGGAAGGACAGTAAAAAAGGATGTTTGTAGACAACAAAGGGCATCTTGTTCATTATCCATTACGATTATTGTACCCATAAACACATAAATATACGTACATCTATATGCAATCGGCACACACAGCACAGTCGTCTGCAAGAAAGCAAAAGTGATCCAGTTTTAAATTGCTACGTTTATGCTGTTAAAAGTAAAAGTTAATTTTAAGCTGATAGAAAGACAAGAGAAATATATAATATATCGACTCATAATAACTACGACGCATCAAAACATTCAATCGAAATAATGATGTTATTGTCTCTGGTTGCCTCGTATCCCCCACTTACCTACCTTGCATGGGGCTGAAGGAAACACTGCATGTAGAAGAAGTCTTCAATTTTAATGAGAGAATGGATTCGTTGTGCACACAAAAATTGTTTATGTCTACTACCTTCACAAGGAAAAGTACAGACAGGCCTGGCCAGAGTCATTTAGAAGGTCGGTCATTATTACTGAATGTGTAATGAAATGGCAAATAACGCAATCATTTTTTCAACTTGTCGAAGCACATCTTTGATATTCCTTCCCACTAATCATAGTCTCAGGCGGAGATATTTCTTTCACAGAGATATGTACGGATTCACATTTCATGAGTGTACGTAGTTCTCTCGTATTAGTAACTCCAACACCCTTGCGTTGCGACTACATACTGATTTATTAGGAAGGAATTGATTGATTGATACTCTTTTCATGCGTGTTAAAATAGGCCTTGCTCTGCGTGGTTTACAAAGGGTTTTGGGTTTGATGTTGTTTCTCACACATTTTTCTATTGATATGTCTCCCTCGAGTATCAATGAAGAAAGAATGCCGTCTGTCGACTGCGGCTACTTGTCTTGCCTACTTTGTTGTCACCAGTTGCAGTTATTAAATCAGGTACGCATGTTACACACCTTCTACCAGATATATTATGATGACGAGAAGTGATAGAGTCTTTCCTTTATTGACGTGAGTGACTATTGACTATTGCCGTTTGGGTAAACACAAGACAGTGTTTTCTAATAAATATGACTTTTCTTCATGCAATACTGTACTGTTAATGAAGCTCATCAATTTACAATTGACGTTTAGGGGGTGTAGCCTTGTCTCGAATAAATTTCCATTATTGATTTTTTTATAGGATGAGGATAAGAGAATGAAATTGATTTAATTGGAGAAGTTACGATGTAATCAGCGAATGTTAAAGGCTAAGGAAAAAGTCGTAAAAAGTTAGATGCGCTATAACAATTGAGAACAATAATTGATTTATATTCTAAAATTTGCATATCGCATACGAAAGTGCAAGTTAAGTGCAAATGGCGGAGTTGAGTTGTATCTATATGCCTACCCACATCTGTCAATGAGCCATGAACAAGGCAACCTACAACTGCAAGGAAGAAGGAACAAAATCAAGTTTTAAAATTGCAAAACCACACACATGCACGCACACAATAACAGACGAAGACAGACGGACAACACGGTAGTAGCTGTTGCATCGTTTGATGGTAAGTGTGTATCATCATCATTGTGGCGGCAAAAGTGGATGGATTTTTATATCCATTGCTGGTTTTTATACCGTTTTTAGGTATCAGTATCAATTTACGAAAATTACATGTGTGCGTAGGTACTCACGCATTGTATCTATCTATAAAAATTAATACAAAATCTACTCTCACGACTTCTTTTCGTTTTCATTGAAAAAATGAAAATGAATGAGAAATACGTGCGAAAGTTTAACAAACATCGTGTTTAATATAAAATTTTAACGTTTAGTCAGCACAGAGAAATGTGGCTGTTTTTCATGCATTTTTATGAGAATGTCTGTTACTGCAAAGTATAGTGACAATTGTGATGTTTGAGGAAATGACGGCATTCGATTATCGAATTATTATTACTGCTATCAACTTTTCACGTTTTGAAAACATCAAAGTTGGATGTGCTGATGGTTGAACTATACATGAAAAATACAATTTCCTATTAGTGTTTACAAATTATACGCAGGCAGCTTGGGTAGTAACGTCAGTTACACAGTCCACAGTAGTAGTAGTAGTAGTAGTAGTAGTAGTAGTAGTAGTAGTAGCACACCATCCCAAAAACTGTTTTACCTTATGACCTGGTAGCCTGCTTGACCCAAGTTTATCATCGTGCTTCCTTTTTTCAGTAGTATCATTATTGCACGTAGGTAGACAGATATTGTCTGAAGATTCAAGTAGTTTGAAATGATGGAAGTTATAATAATAATAAAATAATAACACTCATCGTGTTTGCAAGTTATAATCAGCTAAAAGAAAAGTTTTTCCCTTTCGAATTCGTAACCAGCTATAACCAATTCCGTATAAGTGACTGTTTAGGAAGAAATCAAAAAGGACTATCCATTCATTTTTCTGGTTTCTACACTCGCCTGTTCATTTATTACTAAACTGTCGATTTCAATTTTGCATTTTTAAGTCTAGACTTATCGGCTTTCCTCCCTATCATTTAATAAATTTATCAAAAAAGGTTCAATGCTTCGCTTAAATGCAATAGACAAAAACACGTCAAGAGATATTATTAGTCATTTCCCCAGTCTCACTTTCTTTTGTTACTACTATTATGTGAAGAAAAGTCTCATGCTGAGTGTGTGTTTATGTACCTATCAATTGTCATTTGATATCCATAACTTGTAATGGTAAAGTCCTCCCAGTGCAGTAAGCCGTGATGACAAAGATAATGATTGCTTTTCGAAGCGGTAAACAAGTATAAAAACTTACCTTCTGCCTTTTAAGGACCATAGAAGTGCACGATGAATTTATGGGACGCAAGCAGTACCAATTTCAGTATCGATGATATTGGTATTAATTTCTCGAAATGATAAATGGTAAACAAAGGGATAAATGCTTTAATGTATAAACTGTGCACTTGCATTTAAATATATACATGCATCTATCTCCCTCACTGACTTGTTATCTACCTGTTTTTAAAATTAAATGTGAATTGCCACATAATAATTATTTTGTTTTCTTTCGTGAGATAGACACACTGCGTTAGTTAGTTAGTAAATGATAAAAAGGGATTTGAAAGAGTTTCCTTTCAAAATAATAAATTTCTTGAATCGTCTGTATGCACGCATATTTATTAGGTGAATAGCTCATAATGTGAACCGGCGTACCTACTAACAACACACATAAAAGCACATTCCTCTGACATCTCTATAAATGCTTTATTGATAACACTGTGAGACGTCATTAATAGTGTTTGTTTTCACTCCATTCTGGTAAAATGATCCGCCATCAAATATATACACACTTGTATTCTTCAACTCTCCACATTCACATTGTAGGAGTTTCACTGCCGGCTACTGCCATAATGCATTGTGTTGAGGTTTGAGTTGAAATGCAGCAAGTTGCTCAAAGAAGGCTTTGCTCATCTCTCAGGTTTATGCTCAGGTTGAATACGAAATGAGGGCAAGATGATTGGCACAAGTCAATTATGTTTTTCATTTGTTAACTACGTTTTCGTTGGGCAAGTTCAAGGGCAACTTGCAACCATTATATTAAATATTCTCATATGTATTAAGTTTATTATCTGAGTACAAAATATAGCAAATTAAAAACACAATTTCCCACCCCAACTTATACTTGTCTTGTATATACATAAATATATACATTACAGCCCGTATTTAAACTAATCTTAAACTTTTCACGCACTGTTTAACTGTGGTCTTGAGATTTCGCTCAAACTTTTCATTTTATTTTTGTCATGCTCTTCATTTTTGTTTATTTTTAATCAAAACGGTCAAAAAGACGAGCAATTTTTAATGGAAAAATTATTTATTCATACACCATATTAGCATCATTATTTTACAAGGTTTGGTTTACACGATAAGGCAATAATAATAATCTTAGAGACGTTGGGATAGCTATAGATGGGATGTATGATATTGGGATCATGACGTTTTCTTGCTTCTGGCTGACCTTTACCAAAAACGAAAAAATTGAAAAGCAGAAGAGTTTGGTATTGTTTTGCATTTTTTATGTGACATGTGTGATCTGTGCGTTGGATGGCTTCACTTTGATTTTTTTGTCCGTTGACAAGGCGCGAAGGAAAAGCGGAGAGTAAAGTAAGTTTGATTATTCATCTCACTTTCTTTCACTTTTCAAGGCTTGAGCATGAATTACTTTGCTACAGGGAAATAGGCATGCCCATATTGCTACAGGGGTCAAACTTTTGATTAGCTATATGGTACATATAATTGAGGTGAAAGAAAATACGTAATGAAACTTGGGAATGTAGGCATTTCAATTCAATTAAGAGAACATTATGCGAACAATATGCTTCTTCAAGACAAGCCACCGTCATCAATAAAAACACTACGCATGCAATAAAATCTTTCCACGAAAATGTTGTTGCAAATTGCTACAATCAGTAGGATGTACATACCTTGTTGTCTTGCGTATGAATAATTAAACCTTAAAAGAAAACCCAACTTTAAATAATAATAATAATGAAATACTGTTAAAATAGTTATTTCTTTAAAGCTGTCTCATTTAATATGATACGTTACACAACGATAGATAACCATTTTTGTTTTCTTCTCATATTCCATCTTGTAATGCCAAGTCAAAAAACTATATACCGTATACTTAGGAATTAATTATCATTTGTGCGCTAACAATGACAGGAAAATTGAGTGTGATGTGTGGTTTGATTACTGGTCAGTATTATAGAGGAAAAATTGTTGGTCACATTTTAAACAAGATTTACGGCACGCAAAATTAGGCAATTAGCAACTTATTCTCCCCGTGAGTACCTACTTAATATTCTAAAGGTTCCTTCGACACGCAAAAACAGTCATTAAAACCACAATTCTTATTCCTAATGAGATTTGAACAGGTGGATCTGCAGAACACACACGTATACTTTTACCATATTTCCTGTCTTTTTACTTTAATTTACTTTTTGTTTTCATATTTTGACAATATTTGATTGTCCAACGGAAAAGATGCACATGGTTGGTTTCGACTCTGACCCCCTTTGCAATAAAACAGAAAAGCCGCACCTTCACAATTAAGATAGAGAAGTTCCTAGGAAGATGCCTCAGCTCTTATTTCTCATATTTTTGAGGAGAGTTTCAACAATTAAGGAACAAAACATGCCAGTTTAGACTACGCCATTACACATAACAAATGTATGAATGTTTTAAGGCATAAACATCAATGAAATTTGAAAATAATGCTACACTTGTAAGAATTACCATTTTCATAATTGTATTTATTCACAAACTTATGACACCAGTGGCATCTAAATATCGCCTCCTCCCCAAAAAAACAAAATAAAGAAAGGACAAACATTCTTTCAAACTGCCAAAGAGTATCTCGCCATTGAGATAAGAGCCGCCACCAGGTACATTACATTACAAGTATGCTTACATGTAACATTTGACTTAGGGTCTTTCTCCAGTTCGAAGGCAGTAATAACCTACAAAAGCCACCGATTATAAAAAACAATTCGCTTGTTTTCATGTTTTCTTGTAAATAGCACTTATAGCATAAAATAATAGTAACAAGATTTAAGTTCGGTCCATTAGAAGGATTAAATGTTTTTCACGAAGCAAAAGCATGTTTCTCTACTTGTGTTACATAGTAAACCTCAAAATTATTCGATAAAATTATACCGTTGTCGTCATCTTTTTTGATGATATTAGGTCATTATTACCAAAAGGCCGTGAAGAACTTCTCGTAAGAAACGCAAATGGGTAGTGGTAGTGGTAACGACAACCAGCAAAATGAAAAAGAAGGGGGAGAAAATGGATCCTGAAGGAATACAAGCCTATTGCATTCCGCTTTTTAATAGTTTAAACAGCCATCATTTCATGTATGTTTGACATTGCATTCGTGCTTGTGACGAAAACGATGATCGTTTAAAAGGGCATTGTATAGTGTTGATACTGGTTGTAGTCAAGTATGCATGGCAGTCGTATGTTTTTATGTCTTATGAATATATATATTTACCTTCTTCGTCGTCATTCATGATGGAATGCAGTTGAGCAAGCTACGTAACATGCTGTATAATATATTCAGAGAAAAGGGCTCTCCCCTTCCGTCTGTGCATCTAAAATCTTTTTTTTTACCTACATAACCAGCTAGATAAAAACAATAGCCCGCTTCTAGCTGAAAATATCTATAAAATAATATTTATTCTATTGTCTAGCTGTATTTATCAAACTATACACCGAAATCATCACTCTTTTCACTAATGCACACTAGGTAATAAAATTACACCTGAGTGGGACATCCAACATGATGTTGTTATTCTATCTTTTAATTCAATGCACTGTCATGTTTTTACATGTTGGATGGAATTATTATTACAAGGAAAAAAGACCGCGCGATGCACGTACTCACGTTTACCTTGGTTTGCTTTCCTAGTGGGATTTGGGAAATGATGAATACGCTTCCACGTTTTAACATAGATTGTTTTCTTGTTGGTTTAATTCGTCAACTTAGTTTTGAAGACTAGCGCTGGGAAAGCTCATTTTTACAAAGTTTCGCTTTCAGTGTTTCATCTCTGTGCATATACCCCTTTCTCCTATCAAAATAACATACAATAGTAAGTAATTGTGCATTTATTTCGAGAGAAATGAGATCTCGTTGTATTTTGTGTAGTAGACAAAAGCAATCAATTCAAATGATTATTGTTATGATGTATCCTGGGCTTGGCTCTATGCGGAGGCAGACTTAGAATGAATCCAACAGTCTCGGGATTCTCTTAAAATGAATGTTTCGTGTTCATAGTGCTGGCGCTGCTGGTCGGTTGCTGAGACGGTTGCTGGTTAGCGCTAGTCGGGAATCATGACAGGAGCACGTAAAACTAGAAGTGCTGGGAAGAATATGAGTATGTAGGTATGTAATGTAGTCCAACCCTTTCTCCTCTTTTTCTCATGATATTCAAGTCTTGACAGGAGACAATACGCTAGGTTTTACCTATTATGATGAATATTATATAGCGTCATGAACGGTAAAAAGGCATGCCGTAGTGGAAGAAGAGGGTAAAAACTCATTTGATGATTAACGATAAGCTAGGCGGACTGATGTCAGGTTGTTAGTCACCTATTATGGTTATTATTATTACTGCCAGTGCCACCATCTTCAAAGCGTAACCAGGCATATACATATTTAGCATCGTCCGTAAGGTTTTAATAGTAGGGGATAGTAAACAAGAAGGGAGAACAACAACGAGAAAGGTATTATGGAAATTTATAGAATGACGTACTTCCTGCTTTATCTAAAGCTGATGGTGAAGTAGATGCATTGCACTGTTACAGGTATATACATATATTGCACTGCTATAAACTAATGAAATTTTAAAAGGGAAAAACAAACGGAGAAAAGTGAATGTTGTGAGCTGATTGCATACATAAAACATAAGTAATCTGTATGCATTTTGGTGTACACCACCGCACCGCAGAGAATTATAGAAACAGTGTAAAATGCAAACCACACTACTTTAATGTAAAGAAAGAAAACTAGAAGGTTTAACTAACTGGTATCCTGCTGTGCGGGTACGTTAAGTTCTGTAAAAACGGTACAATATTTGGGAAAAGGGACAAATACAAATAAACGTGGGAAATAAAAATGCTTGAGAATGTAACATTTTTTGTGATACATGAACATTCGTTAGACGGACATGAAGTAAAAATTGTATGAATTTTTTTCTGATTGGATGCCATACAGAATTATTGACGGGGGAGCGTATGTATATAAGATTAGGTGACAAGAAAATTCTTTACCTTATTAAGTAGGTATACCCTTTTTCCTCTGCTAAATATTCTATGCCATTCTCGTAATATGTCGAGCACAGCAGCTCGCAATATTAAACTCGGTTCTGCAAAGACGCAACGGAAACCTGACTCAAGTGCTTGTCAGAAGAAGTAATGTCTGATAGAGGAAGTAAAAAGCCTATTTTACTACCTCACCAGCACCGTCATCATCGTCATCATGTGCCTGCCAGTTTTCCTTGTGCTCTTTTAAGTTATTAATACATACAGTCGATCTTTGTGCTGCTGCGGTCGGCGGTGAGGGTATTGGAGTAAACCTGCAAAAAAGTAGAAAACCGGAATCACTTGAGAAACAAGAAAACGTGTGAATACCTCTTACATTTTCCATAGTTGACTGAACACCACACTCCATTTTATCTCCTGTATCCAGACCGGCAACAACAGAGTACTTGCCATAAGAAAATATTGCACTTGAGAGCGAGAGCGTATCATACGCATAAAAATTTTCTGTTACTGCTGTAAGCAGAAAAAAGGGAGTAAAAAAATAACGAACCATGCAACACTGGCAAAAGCCGACAGTTGCTTGACTTTTTAGGTATGTCGTATACAAATCAAAAGAGGAAATCAGGCCTTAATTTTTTTTATACATACAGCCAGCATGGTATAACTTGACAGGCAGGCATAGTTTATTCAGATTTTGTGCAGGCACTTCCTCAGCAGTGTCAGAAGATTATTTCTTTTTCAGGAGCCGATAGAGTGTGAGAGGGAGGGAGAGACGGTTGTTCTACCACTGCTGCTGCTGCTGCTCTCTGTTACTTTTGCCTGCCTTCGTCCGGAATACCCCTGTGGCATGCAAATTGCAAATATCAAGATAAAAATTTATGCTATCATACCAAACATCCTGATCAATGGCCACTAAAGCAAAAAACCGGGCTGATTGTGTGAGAGCGTACAAGCGAGCCAGCTGCGAAAAAACAGCGTGTTTGCTGCCGATACTAACATGCTAACACAGGACCGCAGCAGATAAACAGATACCTGACTGGGGATATAAATACCAGTTTTATTGAAAACGTATAGACATGAAGTTGGTTTGTAGGTGGGAGGGTAGTTGGGCATATCATATTGAACTTTATTATATAAGGATTTTCATTTTATCCCCGACAAAAATGAGTGTTTTGCCTACGTTGTATTTGTATTCAATCTTTATCAAACGATTTAGCAGACATGTTTCACGTTCACTCCAGCTGTATTAATAACCCTCGAGGGTGTAACAACTCAAAGCCAGTTTGATGTGGTTTGGTTGAAGTTGAAGGTGTTTTTTGCATCTTGTTGTAGACAAGATTATATCTAGTAAATTAATAGGATATATACACATAGGTATTTATATGCATATATGCCAAAAACGCACAGAGTCCCCGACTGCGTACACGGGGAACCAAACTAACGGATGCGTACCGAGTACAGTATTTTCGAGAAGGTTATTTATTGCACACAGTTGTACGTTTCGGGCATTTCGACTACCGCAACTTACACAAGTCCACACATAATTGATCTTCATGTGTAACAAATCTAAATGTCAGAGACCTTTCCCATGTTTCTCTCTCCTCTTGGTCGTGACAGCTGGCTTATTTAATGGTGATTAGATCCTGGATTATTTTATATTGTATTCAAATTCCAATAGTAGAGGTCGTGATATCATTATATCATGTGTATAAGTGTGTATATATGTGCTTGTTGCAGAACTTCCCTCTTCCTCAAAAGTTTACTTCTGTGGTGGCCATTGCTGTTGAGAGAAACATTATTTGACAGTTGCGCAGAGTCATTCATTAAGCTGCTTGTAAATCGCAGTCCTGATTCATACGTTTTTGGAGATAGGAAACTCGAGTTGAAGAGGAAGTGCGTAAAATTCTATGTAGTGAATGTACTGTTTCTTGATGAACTCATAATAACGATAATAAAATGTTTAGACGAGGAATCGAGCGGCGCGTTATCCATTGTTGTGAAAACTGTCAAATAAATGGTAGCTTTGCCGTGTATCTTATTATTACACTGTAAATGCTATTTTTTGTCAATGACAATGATGAAAATGCAATATTTTATTAATGACGAAAAGGAAGACAGAATAAATTTGGATGAAGACCAAATTACGAATTGTTATATTAGGTACAAAGTAGATAAATGCCGATAAAGTAATAATATGCGTATATATTAAGTGACGTGGCGTGTCCAAATAAAATATACTTTAGCGGAGGAACGAAAGAAGACTGATAAACAGTGCAACACATTGTTGAGTGCTTCTTGTGGCTAAATTGAGACAAGTGTGATTTGCATTTTTGGCTCATTTAAAATTCTAAAGGTTGCATTAACGCTTGTTAAGAGTTCCTTCTGATGCACTGGCGGATAAAAATGTCGATACGGATTCGACTCATACCAAAAATAACAACAATAATATAAAAGCCTCCTTTTAAACAATCACGGCAGTGTGATGATGTTACTGGGACTATACGGTTTACTTTTTAGGTATACACAACACACATCGTCGTATCGTAACAGATACATGGTTTCACGTGAAGCGAACAGTTAAAACGTTAAAACAAAACACGCACTCGTTAGAATGTAGGTGCTGTATTCAAAGTCACAAGAATGTGATCCGTCACTTGGGCGCAAACTGTTGTTGATATCCTCTCGTTATGTCACACTTGAGCAAGTACAAACAACAGCGTTTTTTTGTTCATAAAACAAGGTGATGTACACGTACAAGCAGGTATTAGAGGACAACCGCGCCAACATGCACTAGTGCCAATCTGATTGTCTTTTTTCATTTGCATGTAAAATCAAGCATTGTACAAAGTGTCACTTGCGTTTACAAGACAAAAATCCGTGTTTTATGGTCATTGCTGTGTGTAATAAAAAGAATTACAGGCATATAATGGACATCCATGGGATTAATGTAAATGCACCTCATTTGTTGAACAGTTACGTCTCTCGTAATGGCATATCACTGTCATTTTGCATTTCCTAGTGTCACATTACATCGCCCTGTTAATCTTGCAATTGTCAACCTGTGCGTCGCGTCGTGCACTCTCGCATCTCCGCTGTGATCATGATCCCGTGTGCAGATCCATTTCTCTCTCGTGTCCATTTCTTTCGTTCATTAGCCAAAAGTGTCTAGTATTTATGAATGTGGAAGGACGCTGAAATTTATTTCCTCTAGGTCAGCTCGCGACACTATTCAGCCTCGACGTTTTCAATGACGCGAAACACCATTGCACAGCGGAAAACGGTCGTTTTTGCCAATTTACAATAACTGTTACTCCACTTGAGCTAGGGATTCTGGTATTATCTTTCTGATTCCCATTGTGTGCACTCCTAGCAGGTTTTAAAAGGTAGAAAATATGTGCATGTATACCTACCTGTGTCTGTACGGTTTAACTTTGTTATTGTCATGATCATCTATATGTTTATTACTACAGGATAATCTTCATTTTAATGGCTTTTACTCATTAATTCCCTTAAAGAACAGTGAGATTGCTTTAGCAAACTACCTTCTGCTTATTATTGCCTGATCTTACCTACCGAGCTCTCGTCATCATCTCTGCCTTTTACCTTCTTATTAACCTAGGGATTCCTTAAAGATGTCCATTGTACCCATTAACGCACAGCTGGAAGCTTTTCCCTCCTCTTTTTGCACGGCAATCTTAATCAATCTTTCCCCTTTGCTGCTGCACCACTATTGAAAAACGAGAAAAGTGAGAGACGGCAATAAATTATATCTGATGAAGCGGAAGAAGGTAGGCTGTCTGTATTTTTTTGTGGACAAACGTTCTCTTGTGTAGCCACTATATGATACCGCGCACGAATTTAAGAATATAACAACGACAATACATATGACAATACGGTAAATGCATTTTAAAAGATTTTTTTGTATAGTTAGTAATAATTGACTGTTCATTGCACCGGTCTTGTCTATGCATTTGCACGAATGTCCCATTATTTTCTTCTGGTCCAATGAAGCGTTTTGGCAATAACAAGCGACATTTCACCTAGATAGATTACCAACATTAAATGTCATTTTACCGCAGTGAGTGTATTTAATCACCGTCGCACGAACCGCGAATAAATGATGTCATCGCTGCATGTTAGATATTTTTTGTGGTTGGTAACAGGTTAGTATACTACCGACCGAGTGCAAAAGATTTTCGGGATGTGCATCGCAAATACAGGAACTTCAAACTTGGTTTCATTTACATTGCCTCTAAATGACACTTATTGTAAAGACAACATAACGGCAACGGGATGGAAGGGACTTCATAGAATAAATACATGACGTGATGTTGATGATATGATGACAGTGATATTGTAAATAATACAAAGTACAACAAGGAAACTACGACTAGCAGATCACAATCCTACACCATATTTTTTATTATCACAATGAGCTTCAAAAAATGCGTAGCACCACTAAGTATTATAGCTAATTTAAAATGATTTTTACTGTCTGATCCTTCCCTTCCCCTCACGATATATATGGGGCAGTGTTAAAAGAAGTTCGTACAAATGTATTTGATTTAAATACTGTCTCAAGGTGAAAAAGGACATTTCGGTAAATTGTAATGTAACAATCGTTTTTTATGTTTAGTAAACCGGATGAGTGCACCAATTCTGGGACTTGAAAACAAGCAACGACCTGCTTCCAATATAACATTTCATTTTTACTACCACAATTACTTCTATTATTGTCGTGATAATGCATACCGGTACCGGTATAGCGATTTTGGCATACATTTTCGGTGAAAAGGTTTATAACTCGAAGAAAGGCGGTTACAATTACAATGCGAGCACAGACAGAGGGAGGGAGATGATCACCGTCCTATGCTGTAGTATTGCGTACTTTGAAGAAAAGCAAAGGCTTTATATTTATAGTTGTAAAGTAGGATAGATTAACGTTTGCCCTTTTATGGCAAGCTGCATGCTAGCAAAGCGAACAAAGCAAAATAGCATCCCTGGATGTCAAAAGGAGAGGATATCAGATTATATCACAATTGCAAATGGCAATTGTCAACGGAGATTTAGGTTGAAGTTGAGTCACCCCTTCTACAATATTATTCATGTGCAGTGGATTGCATGCAATTATGTGGTTATCAAGATGAACATTTTACGTTAACTTTTACAGGCAGATTTACAAACGCAAATGAGCAAAGTGTAAGAGTAATACGCACAGCCACAGTACTCACATAATGGTAAGTTGGGTAGACGCAGCTGCACTTATCATGGTCACCATCATTGTCATTATCTGCCACACTAGTCTTGAAAGAGAGAAGAAACAAGATGAAAATGATAAAAAAAAGTTTAAAAAAGCTTTAGCGAGTTTGGGATGATCTTCTAGTACAAGTGAGATGCAGCGATACATCTTTGTCAAAAGTCAGAGAATACTCGTTAAAGAGAAAAATCCGCTCACTTCACTAAAATACACAGCACATATCCATCAGTTTAGAATTGAATGTGTACAAATATGCTATCTTCAGCGCGGCGGAATGATGCTAAGATATGCGCCAACCAACGCTCAATGTGCGTGTGTGTGTGTGCATGTATATTATGTAGTGCTTATTTTGTTCCCTTTGACAAGTGAAAAGATGATGAAGACTGATGTCGGTGTCAAGTGCAAGTCGTCCAAAGAGTTAAAGTCGCATTTTTCTGTTAGCTTTTTTCCGTCTTACATGGTAGTAATGACCATGAGCATTCAAAAAGTTACAGATTGATGTATTCAAAAAAGGTATTAGAATGATTTTTTTCTTTTGATTGTCAATGTTGATGATGTTCATGTAATATAACGCTTTCAAAGGATTACGTATGCGCGCATATTATTACCTTTACCGTAGTGTATTCATGTAGCCTATAGCTTGTAACAAATAAAATATTCCATCTAACGAGATTTACTATTCATCATAAGTATTATTAGTTATTTGGAAATTTTTTATTGAACCTCTATTATATTACATATATTGTTACTCGCAGGAGTTACAAGTTTATTTTGTAAGCAGTTGTATAAATCGCTGGTGTGACTATGTCACTTAAAAGGCAATTATGGATCAGAGTATACCTGTGACCATGCACATGCTTGTGCATAAAAAATAGTTACTTTTTTAATATTTGTTGTGTGGGTAGTTTAAGCTGTAAAACTACTTAAATATTTTCTAGAAGGAAATCGCAATATTGAACAAAATGATCGAAAACATGAAATATATTCCAAAAGCAAGAAAAGACATTTATCCATTGCCGTTAATAAAGGTTTATACCAGACCTATGACATTGAACGAACCTAACTAATTATATTTGTGTCAATGTTTGTCAGCTTCATTGACTAAATGACTAGTGTAATTAAGAGAAATAGTCTCAAGGTGTTGCATAGTTCAGTAAATGTTGTACTTATTCTTGATCCTATTGGCTTCATTTACTCGTTTGCCGTTTGATTGGAATACTTATTTAATACGTACACGAATACTACTTTTTAGCAAGTTTATGTCTATTTTTTGAAAATCTCTCTTGTTGACATAAAATAGACGTTAAACTAACTGGGACGATGTAACAGTAACTCCTAATTTTCGTTACTATTTAATCTATATATGCTTTTTAAAAGGTATGGTATGACTAACTCCAACGTGAACTTCTAAGTGTGTCTGTAAATTATTTTAATTTTATTGATTCTTATTATTTTAGCCTTTTATTTTTCGACTCACCTTTGATAGTAAAGTGAAAACTAGCACAACGGGGGAAAACACCTCAAATCTGATAGACATTTTTGATAGCTTTCACATTGCAATTTAACAATGACACTTGAGGGTGTAGTGTAAAGTCAAATACAGAGTACCTCGGAAAAATACTTTGTTATTACCTAGCTATAACTTGCACATTGTTGAATATCAATGTACCAAATTAGCTGGTGTCACTACATACCTGCCCTTTTGCTATCTACATACTTACGATGAAGTGGATGGAATGCGGTTGTCAAAGCTCATTATTATTACCTTGATACTTTGGGCTGACTTCATATCGTCCCCCAATAATACCGACAGACAGTATTCATATGGTTTGCACACTCCAACAATTGCAACCAGATTAAGGCAAAAGTAAAATCATTCAAATCAAAATGGTTTTGATTTGAGGCAGGCGTAGCCGCTTTGCTGCGTCCCTTTTAAGAAATTGAAGGTAAAACAAAATCAGCCAAGATTCTACTCCACAATATACCTATCCAAGCCAACTGCTTACTTATGCTGGCTGGTTGTATTGTTTGATAGGATATCTCTTAAACCACTGGCTTTCCTAATGCGACATGACAGATAAAGATGCTTCACGTAATTGGACGTTGAACGGAGATAATAAGATGAAACATATTTTGCACTTCTTTTCTATTCTCATACTCGCCTCAGCGCATTTCTATAACAGGCTATTTTCATGCATTTTTTAACGTCCAAACGCATTAAATTTTTTCCATTTTTTAAATCACTGCGAAATTACACTCTTCACTGTACACATTGCAAAAATGATGTGTGTGGATGATGGATACTAACCAACCGCTGTGATTTGAAGTAAAAGGGGTCAGACCAACAGCATTGCAGTTTGTCAAAAAGAGGTAATTGAAAGTTGGTTCATTGTGCCTCTGACTGAACAAGAGTCCAAAAGCATTTTTTTCGCTTACAAAGCTTTCATCTATCTTGGCGGAAATCATTCAAATCAACACTGCATTTTACGCGGTCGTGCGCGCATTTATTATGACAATGAGTTTGTATCATCTTTATCACCATTATCATCTTTTAACGATATTTCGCAGTCGTCGTCAGTACTTAAATTCTTTTAAATTATCCACCCTGTAATTTAAAACGCAATTAATGATTGTTTTATGCCCATACAGTGAATACAGCATAAATTTTATTTTATGTGAAAAAGCGTATAATTTTCCAAAGATTTAACTCCTGTTTGTGTCAATGTGTGCAGCATATGACACATAATTTAAATAAATTTACCACACCACTGAAAGTTGTAAATCATGAAAAAAACATGCTCAAGTTGGAATCTAGGACGAAGAGCTTCTCCCTTTTCAGCTAAAAACTTAAATATTTTCTCCTTTTTCCCTATTACACTTTTTATTAGTCAGTGCATACTGGGCTGAAAATTGTCTTCTTTTTCCACCTCATACCTAGTAGCAATTTTGTAAAAAACGTAACGGGTAGAGCCTTTTTTACTACCAAAGGCAATAAGGCAAAGAGTAAAGTTGAAGACCTTCAGTCTTCAGTCTGTCGTGTTGTATATACATAATGCGGACATGCTCTATTGCAGCCAGTAATAGTTCGTCTTCATATATACGCATCCTACTACCGCGTAGCGTGATGATAACTTTTACAGAATATTCCATACATGTGAGAAAAACTGCATATGTAAATGAGTTTTTTAAATGTTAATAGCCCATGTAAGTTGAGGTTTCAATATTTTTTCGTCCCAAGGAACACACAGCCTGTTGGTAAAAAAAAGTAATAGCTTATGAATGAATGATTTCAAAGGAGAACAGAGACGAAGAAGTGATGATAGTAAACGAGTACACACACTAGTAGCAGCAGTGAGTGAAATGTGTGTGTATAAAAAGGACACACACGGCAAAGCAAGAAGGGAAAGTCATAACAATTTGTCGCATCGTTGATTATTGTGAAACTTTACACTGGTTTTGCCAGTTGTAGAAGTAAATATAGCTGTTCTTGTACATCGTATCACATGTAGTAAATACCATTATTACCGAGAGCAGTTACTACCGAGGCGTTCTGAAATGACAACACTACAGGGGAATCGGCGTTTTTTGTAGGCTTCTTTATAAATTATTACTCATTATGACCAGATCGACATTCTTGGGGCATGTAGAAATGTTTTATTTTTAAATGTTATTATGATCTTCGGTAAAAACGTTTTTTACGATGGTGTAGATCCCTGTTGAGATATTGCATTGGTGCAATAAGGCTTTCATGAATGGTCTCACCCGTTATGTACTTAAGTTTTTAGCGCTGAAAAAAGTAACAACATTTTATAGAGTCGGTGATGGAAAAGCAGAAAAAAGGGTGCGGTATAAAATGCCGAAAATAAAAAAAGATTCTCAAAACGCTTCATACCTAAAATATATACATACGTGCATGTACTTTTATCATAAATAAAAGTGAGAAGCAACCGTACACTCGGCGGAGGGTATGCGTGAGGTACTACTTATATTACGCGAGAGCCGAAGAGACTGCCATTGTTGATCGTAAAAGCTTTTGTTTCAAAATTAAAAAAAGAAATATCACCGAGCTATGTGTAACAGCTCGTTGTGTTTGTCTATATTGAATATGCTTACAGATAAGTTTGTATATGTGTGTGTTTCTTTCTGTCACTCTCTGGTCGTTCGTTACCGCATTAGGGTGGTTTTCTTTCATGAACCTCGTCGTCAATGAAAATAAAAAGCGAGATTTTATTTAATGATGAATACATTATGGGCCTATTTAGAACTGGTTTGCTGCCTGAAGTCTCTCTGGCGGAATCCTTCGCTTTGATTATGATAATGATAATGACACTACTTGTCAACTAATAATTGAAAATTATCTCTTGAAGCGACCACGTGTACTCTCCTAAGTCTTATATGGTGATATAAGGGATTTTTGTGGCAGTTGAAGTGCCATGCAATTAAAATTTCATAAACAGTATTTTAGTGACACCACGCACAATATCTCAATTAATTTTATGGGCGAGAAAAATGAAAATGTGGAAGATGAGAAGGAAATACGTATTAGTGTGAAGGTGGCTGTATTAATGTGAACATTGGGTTTTTCTTTAAGTTTTAATTTGTCTAAAGTTGTTGGATTCATACTTCGACTTGTTGGAAACTTTAAAGCCAGCTTTACAATTGAATCATTGTCGCGACAAAGCTTTCTAGTCTATCCTATAAATACTGGATGAAATTGGGAGTAAACTCGTTTTCAAAGCACTCATATTTATCAATGGGAAACAGTAACACAATCCTGCTGCTTCCGCGAGATGAAGTCAAGGGATAGATCACAAAAGAATGGTGATTTTTCCAAGTGACAGTGTAGTTTTCATATGTTAATGCTCTTGAGCTTTTATACGTTCATGCGTCACTAATTTCAGCTTATTTCCCTATCCTACACTTTGCCTTTCGATTTTGTTTGCATGTAAAACTGACTACTGCGTGTGTTGAACCTTTAGGTTTCTCCGGCTGGGCAATGCCATGTGAAAATCACATTTTTCGGGGAAACTAGTTTGGAAAAAGGCTTAAATGTAATCGCTTGGGAGGAAAAGGGGAAAGTGACAATATTCAATACGTATGCGTGTATAGCCGAGAGTAATACAGGGAAATGTTTTTAGGCCGTTGGATTGAGTCGATAGGTATACATGTGTGTAACATGGAAATCGTTTGTTTGTTGCATATGTATACCACGAGCCATTATGCAGACTACTTTTCTCAGAAATACGGAATAAAACGTGCTATTTCCAGCCAAACGGGGACATGAACTGCTTTTCATTTTTCGTGTGTCTGGCACAACCTGACAACCCACAAGATAAATAACCATTTCTGCCATTAGTGAAGCTACATGTAGAATTGGATTTTTGTTTCACTTGTATAAATGCTTTTGGTATAATTTATAAATGTAAATGTGTACATGGGTTGATCAAAAAACCTATAAGCGCCCATTTTATCCAGCAATCCGGCTCGGGTTATATTCCAAAATCCGATTTTTCGTAAGTAATTTGGATTCTGAATAAACCAAACCATCGATGTAGATTTTGAAACAATGCCGTATAATGACCTTCTTGAATTTCTACCCTTACAATTAACCGGAAAAAATTGCATAAAAGCAAAAATGTGTTTCGTTTCCCATTTTTGTTCGAGACCGTTCAAATTTATAAGGATGTTTATGTTTACGTCTTCCTCCTCATTTCATAACATCCCTTGGGGAAACCTTGAAGCCCTCGCAGTTTGCAGTGACGTCGATTGACGCAAGCAATAATTTCATCGTGTAAATAAATACAAATCATGATTTCACATAGGCAGTTTGGGATGTATTGTTTGGCTGCAATCTGATTGTTTTCACTTATAGACTTTACACTCTGATACACTTATCAATGACGTGTTGTAAATGATATATATACCTACAAAACAATACTCGAGGCTTACTTTCAGTATTGTACCAAGTTTTGATGGTATCAACCCAAACTAGAAATGATATTGCTCGAAAGATTTTCATGATAAAATGAGTTTTTCCAAAAAATCTGCCGATTTTCACAGCTATCTGTTCAAGTTGTCATATAGGTAGTTCTTCACTAAAATACGGTCGGGCTCACGTGTCCCCAAAGTTTGTTTTTTGTATTTATGGGGGAAATAATCCAATGATGAAAGATTAAATCGTCCCATTTGCGCAATATATCATATTTATAATAGATTCGATAAGTCTACCGTAACCATATTCTCAATTTACCCGTAAATTCAAGCAATATACACTTTATCATATTTTATCACTTCTTCGCTACACGAGCACCGGCGAACATACGGCATGTTAATTCTCATTATTAACATGCTATCGTGCACATCTGCTTTCTTTCTGCAAGATTTGTGAATGTTATTCATCCCTTATTTTTACGGAAACACTACTTTCACAAAGTTTCCGACAGTTTCACATTTTGGTCCTATCTATTCTAAATACGTTCCCCACAAACGTTAAGCCTATAGAACAGTCCATTGTAGACCACCGCTTTCATGCAAACTTCAAAGACTTGTGAAACTGATTAACTATTCGATAATTTTTTGCAGATAATAATTATGGCTAGTGCAAAAAAACCAGACAACCCAAAACACGTTGCTCTATGACTGACATGAAAATCTACATATAATTGAATATGTAACACAGACGCGTACTTGTCCATGTGGTACGGTACATAGGTTGAAATGGTTCGGTATAAATGCTGCTGTAATTTGGTCAGAAAATTTGCAATCTAAATTACCTATATATGCATACCTAATTTGAGTAGCACTCCACTAGAGAAAACAGACGACTGCCTAACATCATAGAAATTTTGACAAGACGGGGCAAGAAGATATGGCTCGATAACAGCTTTACTTTCGTTTGTTCACCTTATTACAACTACATTCAGAACAGAATGTGTACGAAAGAGGAAAATTAGACAATTGGTACATTCTCTCAGTGTGGCACGCATATAAATAAAATCATGATAAGTATACTGTCGTTGTCTATGGGCTAATCACTAAATATATCAAATTCATCATAAGTTGTGTAGATAGTGAGTAAAAGAAGTGAAGTACCAAAAGGAAGGTGAGATTTCAATCGGGTCATCACCATCGAAAGTGTGAAGAAAACAACAATTCATCGATCATCATCAGAGACAAGCAATATATAGGCAGATATTAAGACCTGAGTCAACGCCACCATCACCGCCTTTTTTGTTTGAAAGTTATGCGTTTAGCATGATTTTGAAGGATCTATATGCTAATATGCAACGTTTGTAGGTAGATGGATTGGTAAAGTGGATACGCAGTGCATGATAATGCACTAAAAGTACGTAACTTTTTCCTGCTTTCGCGTTATCACGTATAAGTCGCTTCAACTTTGATTATTTATGGCTCAATTTTGCTGTTTTTATTTTAAAAGTGGCATCACACACTGTGAATCTGCTCTAAATTTATCAGCAGTTCAAGTTTTCCTAGTAGCTACCGGTTAACATTAAAAATGTTTAATATGCCGTGAAAAAGAGCTGTGTATAAAAAGTTGCTCGCACGTTTTCTCAAATTTCGCAGTTCGACAAACGCAAATAGTTTTTGGGGGAACGTACAAAGTCAACCTACGCCACACTTTCATATGATTCCAATATCTTGCGGATTTAAGTTGAATCCTTTCATTTTCTAAATGAAAAATTTAATTTTTTCTTATATTTGACATGTGCCACCTGCTGCACTGAGATAATTTGCATGTACACTAAAAAGCCCTTTTTCTCTTTTTGTCGCAAATGGTTTAATGAACCGGTTGTACATTCACCTCACCGTTTCTATACTTCTCAGTTGAGGATCAACATTTTACGACTTTTACGAATTTTTTGGACAGGATTGGGTGTGCAATATGCGCTGGCATATTTTGGGGTATACCTAACCTAGCAGATCTTTGTTTACGTATTTATTTCAGCATGAACCGTTAGATGTGGATGTGGAATTAAATTTCACGCAGTTTTAGAAAAGAAAAGGCAGTGTCCGTTTCGTGTCGTGTCAAAGACAGAAAGTGTTGATAGGCACGCACGTTGGACGGTACAGTACACAACAACATGGACAAACACAAAATAGGTAATGTAAATATAGTAGGTAGGTATATTCAATATTTTGTACTAGATAAACTTTTTCTAACAAGTACACAAATATTTATTCCTTGCAAATCGATACTTGTTAATTAATGACAGTCCTTTTTGGTTTGTGGCAATGTAGTAAAAGGTACCGCTATTAAAAATGAAAATGATCTACAAAAATTCTACCGAAGAAACTGTTGACGTAGTGCATTTCCTTGTAATTGAAGATGAAAGCCCGTCACTACTATGGGCAGGCATGTCGAGCCGGCTCTTGCCTGCTGTCTTTACCCTTTCGCAAGCGTATCTGTCTAAAAAATAGCTTTGCTCTGGTGTTGAGGTACCTATCTAAACTGTGTGTGTGTACAGCTGTAAAAGCAAACGCCCAAAAGCCATAGATAACGTAAAACTATTTTGGTATGGTTATGGTTAGTAGAAGGAAATACTTGGCTCTAAACCCTTTTAACAGAGCCTCTCTGATAGTAATTTACCCCAACAGTCTTCAGTCTTTAGTGATTAATCATTGCAAACTTCACTTCTCAATTGCGAATGCTAATCAAGAAGTGGCAGATGTGTTGCTTATTGATTGAGCATTAATAATAAAAAAAAATCAGACAAATGCGTTCTCTGGCTGATGGCAGCAAAACTGTTTATTGTTGTTACAAAGGACCAGTTGTGGACACTCATCATTATTGCCTTTGAAACGTGCAAAAATGCCAAAGCACAAGATTCAAATCAATCGGTGGTGAATGAAAAAAGGCTAATTGTTCCTTAATGAGGTTCATATATACATAAAAACGCAATCCCGGTATGCTCAAACTAGAATATGTAGTTAGGTACAACATACGATCTTTCGTCATCGTAATATGTATCATAACCGTTATACAGAATCATCATGATGGTGGTCGAACCTTTCAAAACATCTGAAATGCAATTCGAAAGAGAAATGAAAGTGCAAGTGGAATTTTTTGTACATACTTGCATGTTTTGACTTTTTACAGGTGAGCCAAGCATTCAAAATAATTAATCTGTTGAAGGCAGAGAGCAGTGCCGTGGGATTACTACAGTACATTTTGATTTTGTTGAAGATGTGTCCTTTGACACCGGTCTGTTGTAAACAATACCATATAGCATCAGTGGTGTCATATAGTCTTGTGCATAATCTGCACTTTTGTCTAAGGGCCTATACCTTTGAGGTTCATAAAGAATATTTCCAAACCCATGTAAGTTTAAACTTAACTACAGTCTTTGACGACGGGGATACTGCGGTGGTGGCCAAACAAGATTTCTTATCAGGGTGAATGTAATGAGTAATAACATGCCAACACCAATTAGCTGATTTACTTTAACAACACAGGAACGATAATGGCTTAGTTAGTGTAAACCATCCTGGGCAATAATATTAATAACGTGCATTTTTAGTGTGGTCATGATAGTCTCTCTTCAGAGTGCATAATTACATGTGTGTACAAACGCAGACAACGGCACGATAAATAAATAAGCTCTTCACAAGTAGTTAGTGCTATTGCACAATATGCAACGCACGTTCCGCATATTTGACAAACGACAAATAATGAGACGTCGTGTGTGTAGAAGATACTACTGCTACACAGATTTTTACGCTCCTTGGCAAGGAAAATTGTGAGTGTAATGATATGATCTCTCATTTAAATAATTTATTTTACACTCAAGTCACATTTAATGACCGTGGTGAAAGGAGACTCTACCATCGAGCTGCCAATAAATATGCTACTCACTTAAACAATAAAACGGCGGCGACAATGATGGCACATTAGATAATTAAGGGAACGGCAGGGCTTGCCTAATGACGATGACAACTCTTTAAGCAAATAATGCACAGGAGTCTCTGAACTAGACCGAAACACGGTTTTATTAATAAACAGTCACTTTAATGGTGCCGGCAGGGGGTATCTTTCATAAAAACAAGAGTCTCGTAAACAACCAAAAAAGCAATATGCAATCGCTTGTGCATGCAATGAGATAATTTCTTGCTGGTAATCTCCCAACGTCCTTTGTGTGCTTCCGATGTTATCTAATATAGTAATTTGTACAGGGTTTACTAATGAGCAAAGAACGCACATTTTAGAGGTGATGTTATTTATTATTTTGAGTAATTTCGTACACACGTCACAAACTATACCTCTTTATGTGTCTCTTCTACGCAGGATGGCTGCGTGGCGCTTCGAATAAGTTGTGTTGTACTTTGTACTTCAAATCGAATACGGTTTTGTGAAGTAGTCAATCCAAAGGATGTTTTTACCGCAGAGTCCCATTCCTATATTCTCAAACGTGTCATCACGAAGTGGCAGACAATAATGTCCGCGCTGCATTGTTGTACACTTTTTTCATCAGCTTGATTAGACACGTAACCCTTTTTACAGTTAGTTAAATCACCAATAAAACTGCTCATAAACATAAATAGCCATAATTGTACACACTTCTTTCCTCAGCCAACCAAAAACTCCTACAAAATGAAGAAGTGGAATGGTACGTAACGTCGATTGTATTTATAAGAAGTTGTCTTCAGCAGCAATATCGTCACATCATCGTCATCGTGTCTTAGTTGATTTGGGGAATTGAATACACATTCCCTGCGTGAGTGCGTGTTCCTGTTCTTCTGGTATAAACCTTGTACACACAAAACTGTGAACGTTTTTACAGTTTCAAATATTTCATAAGTTTTGTGTAAAGAAAAAAATCATTTCGATGCTAGTGGTGTTGCAAGCTATTGCAATACTAGGACACGCAAACGTCATGAAGTAATTTAGATGGATGAATGGGAAGAAGAGGCGCAAATTGAGTGTGAGTATGTCTTATTTATCATCATGTAATATGTTTCTTGACTTGAAGAATTCACGGCTTTAATTTCAACAAGTGAGAAATAGTGATGATTCCGGAAGTAATTCCTTTTCTCTCGGTAACTGATGAGACTGATGAAAAGTGACATTTTATCTGAATATTTTTTATTGTGGTAAATTCATTATTACTGCAATACTCATTGGCGAGCTGCATACTCACCACATCTCTTTCAACAACACCAATTATCTGTTTACTGGTAGTGTGAGTGCAGTGTTCAAGTGTACCTATGCCTGCCTTGTGAATGGTACAGGGAAGGAGTTGAAAATAATAATGATTTGCAGCATTTCTTAAATAGAATGGTGAAAAGTGTACGGAACGAACAAAGCACACAATAATTCCAAGACAAAAAAGTAAATATCAAAAATTCTATTGATTTGCCACATATCCTTATTGCTCGCGTACAGCTTTTTTTGGCTTTAGTTCAAGCATTCCAAAGTCAAACAGTCAATCAGTTTCTTTAATTTACTAAAGGTTAGGTAGTCTCATTACATTATTAATAAGCTATATTTGTTATTGTTACAAGGTACTGCCTTCACGTTTTCACAGTAATCATATCTGTTGTATATGTGTATGCTTATAGCAAGTTTTAAACGAGAGTGAAAAAACTGATATTGACTACATTTACCCTATCAATCTTAAATGATGTCATTTTGTTACGCTTTTTCAATGTAATTGAAGCAAAAATCATTATGAATCAGACACCGCGGCATCACACACAATTTATGCTGACTAAGGGGTAGTGTGAAATCGCAGATTGGTTCACACGTACGTACACGTACTACGTACTATTTTGATTATTCGCCTGATTCAATGAATTTCGTAGGAAAATGAAAGGAGAGGCAGATCGAGTAGGCTTTTATAAAAATGTAATTCTGTGTACCTATACCTACCTATTACGTTATATCAATACTTTGTTTTCATCTTCTTTTATACATTTTACATAACGTATTACGTGTATAATTCACAGATTCATGCAATCACGATCATTCATTGAAAAGTCACATCACAAAGGGTTACAATACAAATAACATAGGACGACATGGCTTGAGAAGTGTGGTGTGATGATGGTGGTGGGGTTGGATACGTAACGGCTACACGTGTGCATATGTGCATCCCACTTTTTGCGTGTGATTGGAATTCAAGATAACTTTCATTGAATTCTTATTATTTATTTTGATTGGTGAGAATTGAAATCGATTCTTGTAATTTGAACTGAAGGTCATAGAAAAAGTGGCGTTATCTGCGAATGGTATGCAACGGGAAAATGATTTGTGGTTGGGTTTGTCTATTTTTTTTTTCGAAAAAAAGCAGAGAATTGTAAGATAAAGAAGCAGAAAAATAGTGAAATTTTTTTCTCCCTTTATTTTTCCATTTATGAAAAGTTCATGCCTTCTTGATTCTCTTAATGAAGAAGAAAAATTCATTAACATTTTTTGTACGCTTTGTTTTTACTTTTTGACGACTTGTGCGTCGTTTTTATGACTCCACACCACCATTTTACTTATCACATTTATTGTGTTTAACATTTTTTGTAAATCAATTTTCTGATCAATATACGCATACAGGAACAACTAACTGTGTAATTAATGCAAAACCTTTTAATTTTTAAATGCTTCATTAAGTGAACATAAATTCATTTGCTGTTAATCGATCAGTTGCATTTTATGTTCGTGTTAACCCTGAAGCTGCGCAACACTTCCACCTCCACAATCATCGTGTAGAGAGGGTAGAGCAACATTTAAGGATATCACAACACACCAAATCCAATTTTTTCCAGCCATTCTGGTTCAACGATTGACGTTGATCCCGGCACTTGAGTGTGGACTAATCAAACACTGAAAATGTCATAAATTTTTGAGCATATGCGTGCAAACAATGATAAAACTGTGTTGGTGGTGGTGATGTATTGCTGCATGCTGCATTTATTCCTCTATACTTTGCTGTACCATTTAATAATCTCCCAGTTCTGTGGGGTGTATTTATATGTTTAAGCAAACAGAAAGCTTAACTTGAGCATCTCTACGTTATTACGGCGTTGTTCACATTTTGCTCAAAGATGCATCATTTCATCATCGTAATCGTCATTATCCTCATCTCGTTGTAGAATTATCAGGAGTTGTAGCATGTCATGGCCACTTTACTTTTGAAGTGTTTCTGGATGACTGACTGGGTGAGTGTGTGTTGTGGCACAACACACAATAAAATGACACTTGATATGGCAGTTGCAGTTACATTCACCCCATTTTGCATCTTTCTCTCCTCTCTTCCGTGGACAGTTGTCGGTGCGATAATAAAGCTCAAATACGATTTCTTTGATAAGGACTGCGTTTCTAAAGTTAGACCAGGAAACCGTACAGGAGTACCTATGTACAAATTCAAATACACTTCACTCAAACAAAACAGAATTTATGGAGTAGATGGGCGCGATGATGGACATGATTTTATTTATGTACTTCGCTCTTACTGTGATGTAGCCGCGCACCGTTACTATTTGTTTGAGTAGCCAGTTAAACAGGCCCTCCTGCCTTCGAGAAAAAAAAGTGCAATGACATGCTGATGCGGAAAATGATATTTTTGTGCTCAGATTCATCTTCCACGTCAAAATAAGAACTGGATTAGGTAACAAACCATATATTTCGAATACTTTTTATATTTCTCCTTTCCCTCCTGTGACTGTTTTGGGTGCGGAATACAGGCAAGAGAGAGAGAGAGGGGGAGAGATCGTAAACCTGATGACTTTAATACGTTACTTACTCTACACGCAATATGTTCACGATTCACGATGATATTATGATAAATAGAATTACTTCATGAGTGGAAAGACGTGCCAACACAACGTAAAAATGCAAGTAAGAGGATCAAATGACACGATTGTGGTGGGTGCTTTTGCTCTGTTTGTGTATACCCCTCACTTTTAGGAAAATTTGCCGGTGTATTTTAAAGGATGACATGTTGGGTTTACGCAGCAGCAGCAGACATTGTAGATCTAGCTGTAGAGGTACATAATAGAAAACACTCAAATCATACATTGGTTTCGAGATACACACGATACGATATATTTGGCTGAAGTACGGTCCATTTTAATGACCGATGCAAGAAGAGGTCCATGTAACTATTTTCACCCATCATGGCATTTTGAACGGGCTTTGAAGAGAAGAGCTCTTTTTTGTCGCTGATTATGTTTGTGATTATCATAATGCATTTTTACTATTGAAATGTCCTATTTTGGGCTCTGTTGAATGCGACCCTATTCAGGATCATAATTATAGGGATCCTTCCTTTTTCTGAAAAGGGAGAAAAGATGCGCGTTCGTTAGTTAGTATGCAGCACACAACAGAACTTGTATGCATAACTGTGATTTAGTAGAGGAGACGACGACGGCACCACCACTTACTAACTGTTGTAGTGAACTCCAACCATTGCTTTTCATTGTACACCGTTTGAATAGAATACTAAACAATATTAATTCGAATGTGTTATGTTATGATAATAATATTCCTCTGCAGCAAATATACAAGCAGCTGTTTGAAAACAGGAAACGGTAGGTTCCATATGACGTTAAGTTAAAAGTGTGCCTGCTTATACCTTCATGTCTAGAGATATAAAATTGAGTGTGTTTTTAGGGCGAATCTGGAAGCCTTGATATGATTACATATAATAAATAATATTATTTTTTTATAAACAAGCTGGCTGGCTGTTCTGGATTATACGTTTTTTTGTGGGATTGCATGTTGCATGTAAACGCGGTGATGACGGTATTGTACTACCGCGCTATGGGTGAGATTTCTTTCAAACTTTGTAATGGCACACCGCACGCCGTATCTGGGCAGGGTAAATGCGGTGGAGGTACGAAATTACTCCTTTTCATTCATGAATTCATGGTTTAATGCGATGTTGTTGGCAGGCTGCATGAAAACAAACCACACCATAAAATCTAAGTGCATCTTGCCCATGCATGTTATAGCTAGCCTGGCAATGCAAGCTGGATTATATAATACGCCATACGAAAGTAGGTATGTGAATACTATCAACTATATCATTATCATGGTAAATGCCCAACGCAGCTATTGTTAACATCTGGTATGGCTTGTGCTTTTTCATCCTTCCGTTCCAACTGAATTAAAATGGAATGCAAACGTGTGTTCATCTTACGTAAGAAGGGGAACGGGTCGCGTGCCTTGGTCGAGTTGAGAGTTATATCCGATTCTCTGGTCACTTACCTTGTACACAACAACTTTTTAACGCCAAATTCCTTAATGATGGCACCAATGTAATAATAGCGTGCTAGAGCTTTGGTGGCAAGAGAAAAGGAAAAAAAATTAAATGAGGTTATGTACGTAAAACATGTACGAAAAGATTTCAGAATATTTGTCTAAACGCGAGCAAGGAATAAAGATGGACATAAACAAGAAAAATGTAAACAATTCGAAATTGAACCCCGTTTCGTGAGATGCGCGAGATAAAGTAAAATGTTACCCGCATAAACTGCCAGAGAGGTATATGGACGTGATTTTAAAATGCATTTTTCGTTCCATTTTATATCCTCATATATGAACTGACATTTATTTCTTGTGATATTTCAAAAAATGTTAGGCAGATGTTTTTCAGCTGTGTGTATATCGTGGACCGAAGCTCCGAAAAACCGGAACATCAAAACATAAAAATGTTCATACCGTACCTAGTTAAAAGTAACCAAGATTAGTTCTGTTATGATTTTGGTGAAGCTTAAAGCTGATAAACCTCGAAAACAGAGATCCATCTATATAATGGACTCGTTAAAGTAAACTGGTTGCCTCTAGACTCTAGACTTATTATGGTGATGATGTGTTGAGTGGGTGCCGCACTAGCCCGACTGTCTGGGTACCATTGAATCAACTTATCAATGTGCAATGGTATAAGACGCTTAAAAGAAGAAACGCAGTCAAGAGTCACGTACTTTAAGTTACTTGTAAAAAGAATATTATGTTGTCGGATTATACAGTACACGTCTTTTTGGGTGATGCATACTCACTCCTCTCTTTCAGTATGAATGACTGGCCTAGATTTCCACAAGAAAATGTAAATGATGCACCCAAAGGAACAAAAAACTTTTCCTTTCAGTATAGTGTAGTATAAATGCATGCGGTGGATTGCATATAGCAATTTCCATTATATACCGGCTTCTTCTTGACTCTTTTACGTTGTCTGCAACGTAAAATTGGGGTGTATATGCGTTTCTTCTGTTAACCTATATATTCTTGGGGAATGGCTACATAAATGAAGCCCCCAGACGCTAGAGGAAAAGAGTTTTCGTAAAATTGTTTCTGTCTTTCACATTTCGCTAAGTCGCCACTTTGCAGATTACTCTTTCTCCCCCTATTTTAGGAAAGCGACATCAAGGATTTTCATAGAAATGAGGAAGTATGTTTGAATGAAAAAGAGTCATTCAAAGGCAAGAGTACTTGTTAAACAGAGAAGTTGACTATAAAACACGTCAACGTATTATGTAAACTCGCCATCCCGGCTACCTTCTCTGTGTGTGTTAAAACCTCCACTAATGAGTGAAAATCTAGAGAAAACAAAAAGTTCTAAGAAGTCCGCCGTAACGGTATAAACTTTTTTAATTATTTCCTTCATTTTCTGATAAAGAGACATATGTAACCGACCAACCTTTAACCAAGCACACACGTTTGTGAAAGTAAAATAAGCCAGTGAGCCGAATAGTAACAAGACCCGTCAAACCCGTCAGACTGACGACGGCTACGGAGCTAAGGGCACCAACACCGTCCTGTAGTAGTGTATGGTACCTTGCATTTTTCACATGAAGCTTCCTCTTATCTTCTGCATCATCAGCGATCCATTATTTCACGTACACATGTGAAGTGTAACCGGAGGAAAAAATCCATAAATTTCCTACAGTTTTGTCCTTGTTTTTAGGAAACTTCATCACTGACACAAACAGCACAGCGGCACACAGCTTGAGTCCTATTAGAATCTTGCTGGGATGCACGTATGTTGGGTATGTACATTCTGTTTCAATTTTTCGGGGAAAATGTACAAAATCTGTGCTACAGCTTAAAACTAAAATAATGAACGGTACACCTAATAAGCATGAAATGGCTTTGCGCAAAGTGTATCGTAAAGTACCGGCTGGCTATATTTATTACCTTGTGCATGAATAACTCCCTTTGTTCCTTCATTTATCTTCCTCATCCTAAAAAATGAAAGACTGACGGAAGACAGCATATTTCGGATAGACACAAACAAGAGGGTATGTCACACCGGTCGGCATTGTGCACATTGTGTAGGTAGGAATTACGTATGCACTTGTCAGTCACTTTTAACCGATTAGATTACTAGACCTGTGTACATCATGTACGTCATTATATGGCTTTAAAGTATACAGAGAGCTGAGTAATTGGCAAATACTGTCATTTTGAAGTTGTTGAGAAACAGAAAAGGAACTTTTATTTTACAATAATGAATTTTGACATTTTTCCGCTTTTTAATCTTCCGCCTCTTTGTTTCAGTAAAGTGTCGGCGGTACCGTATCAGCACAGTATAGGTAATTTACTGTGGTGCTTGTTACTTGTTATCAAGTTTGGATATATTTGTATGTCTCT
This sequence comes from Callyntrura sp. NNG-2020, assembly GCA_027744055.1. NCBI lineage: Eukaryota > Metazoa > Arthropoda > Collembola > Entomobryomorpha > Paronellidae > Callyntrura > Callyntrura sp. NNG-2020. The sequence continues at coordinate 47,845 of JAHZNE010004878.1, forward strand.
CTCTCTCTCTCTACACACAACAAATTGTGTATAACAGTACAAATTCCATATAATGTACTACACGGAGTATTCAACTGGCAGATAAAAGGAGCCAAAAACCTTATCATTGTGAGAAGACTTGCATAATTTTTACAATCACGTATTATTAGGGTTATAGAGTGTGTTGTTGCAACAAAAAACTGAAAAGGTGCTTGCCAGCTATCATTAAAAGGATTGTATTGATAGTGCCAATTTATTTTTATTGAATGATTTTTACAAGCGCATAATGACAGCCACTGTTAGGCATACTTTCACTGATTCTTGCAAATAAGCCCATTGAAAGAATAAAAACGCCTTCGACTCTACCTTCATACGGACGAATGTATATACCCATTAGTTACATAGTTAATGCTCATGTCAATCTTTGTTCGTAATTGTGTCGTGATCTTCAATTATGTCATGTAGCGTCTCCCACGCATCTACTGTGGAAGTAGCATGAAAAATATATTGCTATTTTAATGATACACTTGTAGTCCCTTTGTAAGTCTGTTGATTGCTTCATACAGAGAGAGTGAGAGAGAGAGAGAAGTTTTGTAGAGGTGCCTGGCAGTACAAAAGGCATGGTCGACACTCGGTGATACATAACACATACACATGAACAAAAACGCAGTTTCTTTTTATGGATCATTGATCTGCTAAATTAATAAGCTACTTTTGTACGCTAGGCGGATGGATGTGGCACTCCAAAAGGAGTAATTACGGTGTATATGTGTACAACCTTGCAGGAGTGAAACATCAGAGTGAGCCTCTCTGAATTCAAAGCCAAATACGTTGTTATTTCATCAGAAACGGAGTCAATTTAAAATTCTTATTTAGCCATGTGCGCTTTGCCTTGAATATGATATGACGATAAAACGCAGAGAATGATAAAATCATGTAACATATCAATCTCCTATAATGACTGATCCTTTTGATGTCTTCTTTTGAGCTCCCATTTTTGGAGTTTCATCATAAAGCATGTTATCGTCATCTCAAAGTAGCTAGGCAAGATTCGATTCGTAGATAATGTAAAAGCAGGCAACTTATAATAATCTGTAGAAAGGGAAGTGTGTATATATGCACCTATATGTGCTTGCTTGCCCATTTTATAAATCGGCATCATACAGCTTTCTACCTCTCAACTCTGGGCGCAATATTGATATAACCCCTTTTGATTTGATCGGGCATTGCATTGATGGGATAATTTATGGAGAAGGGCTGGATTCGCAGAAGAAAATGAATTAAATCCAGTTCTTATGTTCTTCCTACGAGTTGATTGACACGGTTTAGCTAGAGGTGTCACATGGAACGACAAGTGGTGTCGGGTCTAAAGAGCGAGTATTGTGATTGCGTCACTTGGTTTTTAATTGTGTTAACTCACTTTTTATGTTTTATCTTTTCCCCCATTTACTATTGGGAGTTCCCTTCGTACTAGTGGCACTTGTTTTTGGTTACAGAATTACAATCTTGCCAGTCAATCTGCTATAGAATTAGCAGTGTGTGTGTCTCCTTTACACAAAGAGCTCTCTCGAACGTTGAAAAAATAACTGAGCCAAGGGAAAAGGGTTGAAGATTGAAGCAAAAAACATTTTTTGAAATATATATGGGATGGTTCAGGGATATATCTGATGAGATTAGAAAAGCTGAATTATGCATATTACGAATGTCCGCCGTTCCTTTCATTATTTCGCAGTGGGATGCTGTGATCATGAATCATGGATTGGTAATCTGATTGAAACCGACAGGAAGCAAGTACGTACACTTTTTTTTATACGCAATTGCAGTAGTACCAAGTAAACAAGAATCGACAAGGAGATTGGAAAATTACAATGAAATATTTACTACTACCGCTGCTAGTAGAGCCATTATTAACCATTACTACTGCTGAATGAAGTTATAGACAGCGCGTACAATAGGATCACGCTTTCGAAGACATTTGTTCTACAGTTATTAGAAGCTGTATGGCTACACCGTATGTTGTATGTAGCATGCTTAGGACTCCTATTATTAAACCAAAAAGATTGCATTAAGCTCTCTTGTAACAAATCAAAGAGAAGAGCATCAAAGGCTCAATATTAAATCTTTTATTTTCAAGGTTCATCAGGAAAGTGCTTCGATTGATACCATACGCAGTGTGCCTAGACTATGACTTTTGTTTTGCCATTTTGTCGGATTCAATCACATTGGCTATGGATTCTTTTGGTAGAAGAGACCATGAAGAAGCCATGTGTGTCCCCAATTAAAATCACTGTATAAAATATGCGTTCATGTCTCTAATCATATGTAGGTAAGGTAGATACACAGTATCATAATCATAGTACATAGTATTATGGGAGGTTAAACTCTCAGCCAGTGTTTAACTTGATAATGTACCTTGAAACTGCACGCGAGAGTTGAAAAACGTCGTCTCTTTACTACTTCTCAGTTTTGTGCTACCAAAGTGGTAGTAGCAAAACTGTAAAAGGGAAAAAATATTTATCAATATCGATTTCTCATAATGACATGGCCTTCTGGTATTGGTCGTAAAATGGGCGAAACGAATGAAATTAAAAGTGAAAGAAAGCGAAACGAGCATGAGATACAAACAAGCATGAAAGCAATCTTGTTTTATTTCAAATGGCAAATCATCATCGTCCCAGTCGTCGTCGTGGTCGCCGTCATTGAGCAGTGGTTGTTTAGGTGTAATATTTTTCATTTCATTGATCGGTGGCAGTGGGTCTGTCTCTGTGTGTGTACTGGGTACACAGTACACACTGCATATGTATACATGTGTTGGGTAAAAACTTAAAAGCTGGTACTTTGTAGCAACAAAATTGAATGAAACCTTAAAATATTGCGTGAGCAAGACTTTTTTGGGATGTAGTTGCTGCTAACCCGTAGTTTTTTTCTCTCAACGACTGCGTCATAAGTCGGCGTGTGTTCTCTCTGATGAAGAGAATGCATCCATTTCGAGGATTATTGCTTACGTCTACCAGTTCAATATTATAGTATATTATTGCCGTTGTTATCATCACAATGAATCAAAATCAATTTCATTAAATTACAGAGACGCCGCCAAGAGGTTGTAAAGCCGGCACTCATCTAAGAATAAGAGGAAGCCGCATGTCTAATTTAAAAGCAAGCTATTTAAATACACGTAATATTATGGATTATACATAATTTCATGTTATTGTGACACTGTCATAAAATCTCAACGCACGAAGCTGACAAACCTACTGGCTATAGTCGTCATAATTATATTGACAGTGGAATTGTTTGAGGAGGTAGTACACAACTGACGGAACCCTTTAATCTTCTTGGTTGTGATTGTGATGACTGGTAGTATTACTCAACAGGAAAACAAATATTGAGGAAGCTCTTGTTTTGTCTGTGTCATCTTTTGTCGATGATCCCTCTGTCTCTACGAGTCACCGTGTATTATATTGTTGAGAAACCGGCTTGGGAAAATTGTAAAATCCCCAAGCGTCAGACTTGCTAAATTAAATTCAAGGGTCTCCAGTCGTTTCGCTCGAACTTGAATTTTGTTGTAGTATAACTTGGTCCTAAAGGCAGAGCAAAACGTGTGCGTGTGTTTCATTTTTAATATTGAAATACGGTATGGCACTGGCACACAGACTCGCAGTCCTAAGTAAACTTAATGGCGCTATGCTTGTAGCAATAATGCGTAGCTTAATGTGTTTAATTTTTTGCTGCTGCACTCAAATCTTATTCCGAAAACTCGTAATGGAAACAAAGTTTTCTTTTTTTCCTTTTGATACCCGCGTCTGTTTCGGCAGGCAGGAGGTTGCCTTGATAAGCAACTCGATCGTGGAAAATCACATTTTCATAATACGAGTCAACAAACGCAGTAGGAGAAAAACGTTTAATGATTTTTTCAATAGTTAAAATTATAGAGTAACTTGAGCTGAGTAAGTAGACAATAAATTTTCCTGACGTCTGTGTCTACAACTTTTTCTGTGTCAATGTGAGATTTTATGGTACACGCATAACGCAAGTATATAAATGTGTATACATAAATATTATCCAATAAATAATATTTATTACACGTATTATACATTCATAACATATGATACGGGTATACTTACGCACCGAAATCTATCCTGTACTTGCTACTTTGCGTGGATACATTACGGTTCATTTGATTTTCAAGTTTCAAGGGAGGGATTACAAGGGACTTTTACGTGCTTTCCTGATGATATGGTCTATGGTCGTGTTATGAGAATGATGATAACGATGATGATTCTGTCTCGATAAATCTTACCATGTCGGAAGGAAGGCTGGTGTGATTCTAATAAAATTAAGGCGGAGAGTATAATGCTTAAAATTAGACTTTTGCTTTGATGTGTTCCTCACTTTTAGCTGTCCGCCCATCGCAATCATCATTATCATCGTCATCATCATCATCATTTTTTCGATATTGTAAAACTCGTCGCGTCGCCGTCGTCGTGAGTGTAACATACTGAAAGGGTTCTTCCGCCGCTGTTGCTGCTAGTATATCATATTTAAGAACATTTTTATAATGTTCCCCATGTAGTATGTCGCATCATAATTTTATTACATAAACTCATAAATATCAATATCAGTAATAATGGTGTGTCGGCTGTTACGCTGCGGTGCGAGTACTACTAATAACCATTATTGTTCTACAATGTGAAATTAATACACAAAACAGTTTACAACCGCCGCGGCAAGTATAGGTTGCTGGCGTTGCTGCAGTAAAACAAAATTTCTTGCTGTGCGTGTTTGGTGTGTAGAATGTGTGATAATCGGCAAAGGAGTACACATTGATATCTGGCAGTTGAAGGGGTTCTTTAAAGACGAAATGCACTCCCGATGAAACATTTAAACCGGAGGATTTTGGCTTTGTTTTGCGGCTGAAATGAGGAAGCCGAGAAAACAAAACTAAAAGCCGCTGCACATTTTTATGACTTTTCCTAGCAGGATGTGCTGCTGTGGAGGGTAGGTCGGTGTAGGATGCTAAAACAAAGGGAATAATGAGAAAAGAATGAAAGTTGATGCAAGTCATTGGGAAAATGTATACAAAACTTTTAATATTTTTCATGTCCATACCGTTCAATGGTTTAAAACATAACTAAAGAATGATTTACTCTTGTTGATATTGAACTTGTGTAACTTTTGGTGTGTGTGCGCATCCTATCCATCATCAGCAGTACAAGTTCATATTATCATTTTAAAAGAGAATTGTTCATTTGTGTGTGTGATGTTAGCAGCTCCGCATTAGTAGAATTTTCTGGTGGTGGTGATACGATATACTTAAAAAATATAAACATTTCCTAAAGAAGGAGGGGGTAGTTGAGTCAGATCTGATTTTGAGATTCCACAATTTAAATTTTTATTCACAGCAGAGAGTCTTGGTTGCGCACATACATTCTAATAAATGTATGCAGAGGCACACATAAAAACGAAAGAAGAACATACAGTAGTGCATTAACATATATAGCAAAGGGGAAACACAAAGGAAGCCACTACCACACTATCATCGTGATGATGATCACTACAACAAGGCTCCCTGAAAACTTTTAACTTAAATAAAGTACCCCAGTGAGAAGAGTGAGCATGAAATACAGTCCATTATATTCTTATACAAATAGCATTTATAACCAGAACCTTTAAAGAAGTACCTTAATAAAATACGGACGTGCCAAGCACCATTTATATACGCATACCCAGAGCAGTCCCTCTTGTTGATAGCATGGCTCAACACATTAAAGTGAAGAACAAATGAAGAGTAGAGCCAAGAAGGAAAAAAAGGCTTAAAGGTTACTGTTCTTTTCTGTGCCTCTTCTCCATTCCACGTTTAAGCATTATAGACACGTTTTTAGTTTTTACACACAGGATGTGTGTGAATGTATGTATATATATTATGTGTGGGTATTAAATGAAGTGATGAGCAGGAGGCTTTTCTTTGTGAACAGTGTATTTAGTTTGAGAGACTGGCTCCCTTTTATAGCATATATTAGTAGTGATATTTGAGAAGAATGTATACTTCATACTTCAAATTAATGTGTAGATTACAGCACACATACACATTGCACTCTAAGGCATGATCATCTCTTACAAAACCACATGAACACTGGGGATTTTTAATAGGAATTTGTAGGTACTTGTTTTTGGAATAGATGCAGGGGATGAGGATGAGTCTATCCATACCCTTATTCATTCACAGTCCAGCTTCATGAGAAGATGGAGAAAGAAATTCGTATGTAAGAACAACAGTAATGCTGCTTTTTGTAGCGAGATGGTTTTTTTTCTCTGGGAAGTTACGTGCATTGGTACCTACTTATGTTTTGGGCTTGTTTGTAGGTAGTACTTGGCTGTGAAAATTTTGTCATTGCATCTTTGTCTCAGGCAGAAGGCCGAAGCAGCAACAGCAGCAAAAACTGTGGTGTTGTGCCTTTTATAAAAACATTTTCATTTCATTTGCGTGTTACAAAGTCTTTTACCATTTAGCTGAGAGTGTGTATGGGTGTGCAGAGTTACAGCATCATATGCAGAGGATTTTGTGTGAACGGTGTATACGTAAGTGTTGTGGGTAGTTGGTCTGGTCCACATTTTAATTTAATGGGGTTTGTATCTTTATATACGTACATGTACACTCTTGATACACTTGTGTTACAATTATTACATTACCGAGTTCCTTCCTGTCTGTTGAATCCAGAGAGTTTCACGCTCAAATGAGTTTTGCTCTCTTGTGAACCTTCCCTGTTAGTAAATTGAACTCTGAACTCCAAAACTGTACATTGCTTTTGTATTTTAAGCAGAGAGGGGTCTAAAGTGCTCTTTCGTTTAGAGGCAAACCATGAGGATCACAAACAAGATCCATACTGTGTGCCTGTGTCAACTTATTTAATTTTCAAATGTTAACCCAACTAATACTAGTGCATACTCCCTACAATATGGATACATATACTTACATCTTCCTCTCCAAAATACCCACTCATTGTCAGAGGACAAGGACAAAACCAAGCAAAGCTTAACCGAACAAAAACTGGAAATGGTATACCCTCTTGTCACTATATGCATTGAGAATACGTGTGTGATAGTGGATAGAAAAAACGAGGGGTCTTTTGCAGAGGTATAATATTCTGTACCACGGAAGAATAAACTAATATCAAGCATGCTCCATATTTCCTTCTCCACTCCATCTGCTACCCATTTGCCATAGCATGGCCACCAACTCATCATCATCATATCAGTGACATCCAGGCAAGCTTACAGTTTGGTTGGTGTTACACCGCATCCATGCCGGACGGATGGATGTTGCGTGTTTGATCGTTTGTAAGAACCTTTGTTCCTGTATCAAAGAAAAAGAAAATATTCTCTTCCACGAACTGTGTGCAGTTTCGTCGTGGAAGAAAGAAATTATTCCATAAAAATCTGCACAGCAGAGAGAGGCATACATAATCGCTTGAAATAGTCCAAGATCACTGTTATCTGTGGAGTTTAGCATTTTACGACCGTGCGCATCTTAAGACTAAAGAAAATGTTTACAAACTGTGTAATCGCTCAACTCCGTTGGCAATCAAATACGTAGTAAAATTACATCAGTGTACAGTGAGAGTGTAGATCTGGAAGCTGTAATAAAAAAAGTCTTTTTAAAGCTGTGTGTCGAAAATACTGTTAGACAAGACATTTAAAACATGTCTGGTCATGTGCAAAATATAATGATTGTGTAGAGCTTCTATCATGTGACATTGAAAGTGAAGACGCACATAATTTCGACAAAGGAGATCAATTTTTTAAAGCTTGCAATGATTTGTTTGAATCACGCACACATACACAAATTCTTAGGGTATGTCACTACTAAGCAAGTCGACATTTTCATGCTTAAAAGTAGAGATCACAACAGAAGGGAATGTATAAGCGGCAAGCAGCAGGAACGTCAGCATCGTTTCAGTTTACTTTTGTGTCATGTTATTTACTGTTGGATTTTTAAAAACTGTAACGCTTTAATCTAATATGTAAGCAAAAGCGTTTTTTGCAGCTTAATTGTAACGAACGAGTTTTTTTATGGCAAAATAATTGCGTTCGGAATGATCCACTAAATACTGAGCTTGTCTTGAGGAAGAAAAGAAACGCATATCAAATTAAGGAAAAAGTGCGTAAGTTTTATTTAATCTAAATGAAAGTTTAAAGTGCGTCTCTATGTGCCTATCCATTTAACGTTGGTTATTGGGGCAACATTTCAGTTGCTCATTTATAAACACAGTTACCGTAAATCAACGTTGACTTTTGAAAGACGTATATTCTTTGAAATGTCTGCTCTCTTTGTATTCGATGTTTTATTCTTGCTATTCGAAGGCACATGAATGCCATGCAGAGGACTAGTGGAATAACTACTTGTTATACATACACCACACCATGACGCACTTTTACGAACTTGATTGTTTGATGAAGTGAAAACTGCGTTTGTGTGTGGTGGAGTGGAGGGCATAACTGCGCTTGCTGGGGCTCAAAGAATTCGCAGAGTTTAGTTCGTATTAAATACTAAAGTGAGGACATTGCATGCTCATTTTGTGGCCAGTTGACCGACCGCATAAATACACAAATTAGCTGAATATTAAAAAAAGGGCTCAATGCTGTTGTTTGATTGTGGTCACGTTACTTAGTTTTGCAAAATTGTAAAACAGCGTGTAAACGCGTGGTGCGTGCGGTGTTCGCAATTCGCTTTCTATAAAGACGTTGAAATCGTTGAATAGGCAAACATTTGGTGAACATTACAGGATTGTTTGTTTTGCCTATATTTGGGGAATTGAACACAATAGCAGAATAGCAAATACACAACACACTTAACTTACTCTGAGATTGAAAATTATCGGCAAAGCCATGCTGGGATGTCGAAAGAATTGGTGAGTGGTCTACTTTGTCTTTTGATGCTAGTAGCATATGTTTATAAAGCACCTATTCGTTCTATTTAAGGATGCAAAAATCAGTAAATGGAACAGAAACATTAAACAGACGAGAACTGTCTTTATTCCGAATGTATGCATACAGTACAGTCGAGTGGAGCTAAGAGATGATGAAGGGAGAAGAAAGTAATTATATCTAAAAGGTGGTACGAATTTTGATAATTTGGACGCATCAAAATGTACTTTTGCGCAGTAAGGAAGTCTTGAACAGTTTGTATAACAAATGCAGTGGTCAATGAAGTAAAACAGTTATTCCTCCTCCTCTTCTTCTTCTTCTTCCTCTTCTTCTTCCTCCTCCTCCTCCTCTTCCTAGCAAATAATAAAAATATCTCAAAGCACTGCGCTTTCAAGTTTTGCATATTTTCAAGCTAATAATTGTTTTTACCTCGGCCGCAGGAGCCTCCTCTTCTGGCTCGGGTTCTTCAGGAGGTATGAAAAGATCAGGCTCGTCCAGGTCTAGGGCAATAGGTCCAGAGCCGGCTTTTTGTTCATCTTCGTCTGGAGTGGGTGGATCGTTCTTCTTTTTGCCAGGTCGCTCTCCAAACCACTTTGGAAGGCGGGCTAAAAATGTTGCAAGAAATTGTTAATTAGCCGAAAACTGTCATAAAATGAAATATATAGGTACACTACGAACTATTGAATGAAACAATATATTGTAAAGTTTACCTTTAGGTCGGGCCGTGAACTCCGTAGACCTATCCGCCCATACCTTCTCTTGGATTTCTTTGGTGATCTTGATGTAACCCTGAGACAGACAAGAATAAAGGCTCTTTAACCCTTTTCATCTTCATTTCTAATTGTCATAAAACTGTCGAGATTTCATGTTAACTTACGCCCTCAAAGAGAGACTTCTTCTCTTCATAGGTACGGGTGTCCACTCGCCTCTCAAATTTGGAGGCAAGACGAATCTTGGGCTAATCAGAGCGAAAACAAAAGATAGCAACATTTAGCACGTGTAATTTATAAATCTTACATTGACTTTTCATGATAATGTCTCTACGATCTGGGGAAACTGTTCTTGTCAAAGCTACTAACACATCTGGTAGGTATGTAGGACGTAACATGGTATACAAAATGTTAAATTCATGTAATTACTGGATATTTTCCTGTAAGGGCTTCTGGCTCCAAACCAAGCTTCAAGGCCTTTTGACGCAGCTGTTGTTTCTTACGCTCCTGCAACTCTTTCAACTGTAAGACAAAAAAACAGTTTTATCACGCTTTCACGTCATGTTCAATCCACCCTATACATCTTTAGAATAGGAGGCTATAGCGATAAGTATGACTACAAACAAGAACCGTTTTCATTCGTTTTGCTCTACTGGCTGCCGATTGCATTGGTTCCAAATGGGATTTACGCTGAACTGCTATTATCCGTAAGAAACTCGGCACTAGAAGCACCGCCAGCACCTCCAGCACCCTATTAATTCGCAAACAAACTTTCATTATTCCCTTGTGTGCAGTGCAGACACATTCTTTATGAAATGACATTAAAAACTGCTCTCCATGTCTGGGAAACTTATTAAAACTTCTTAACTTACAATACCACCACCGCTACCGCCTTTGTCTCGCTTTTCCTGGCGTTTCTTTTCAATTTCCTGGAGACGTCTCATTTTCTCTTCTTGCTCCTTTCGTTTTTTCTCCTCGACGGCAGCTTGTCTTTCTTTTTCTTCTTGTTGTTTCCTGGTTTCCAAAGCCTTCTCCTGTTGTTCTCGAATAACCTATAGGAGAAAGTTTACTCTTTTGTAACCAGATGCTAACACACCCATTTGAGACAATATTACAATGAATTTTCAGTTAGCACACAAACTTTTCGTTTAGCCTGCTTCTCTTTCAGTTTCTGCAGCTCATCATCCTCTTTCCTTCTCTGCTTTCGCCATTCCTCAATGTAGACGGCGAGCTCCTCATCAAGAGCACCGCGCTTCTGTTGAGCTCTCTGTGTGGAACGATCACACCCAAAACAGAATGCATTACACACGTTATCTTAACGGTAGTTCTCTTCAAATACTGATCATGATCATTCAAAAGGACATAAAAATTTACGTGAAATGGAATTCATTGATCGAATTCACTCATTCCATTTTCATCCAAAAACGGGAGTAGTCAAAGTAGATACAACCCCACCGAAACATTATTTTTAAATTACAAGTTAATCAATAAGAAAGTATCACTTTCATCGAAGTACAGCTCACGAAATTTAAAGTAAAATGGCGTTATAGAAAACGCGCAAGTTATTTTCCCTGAAAATATAGGGTGAAATGCTCAAAATCTCTTTACATTTGCGAGGACATGTGGGACTTTCACAACTTGTATTCCGACTTTGACCACGAAAGCAATTTCACACAGCTACAGGATTTTTTACATAGAGGACATAGCATAGAAGCACAGCGTTTACCTTGACGAAATCAGGTTGGACATCCTCCCTTTACAAAACGAACAGGCGTGTGTAGCAAAAAAACAAGTCCAACAGAACAATATTATCCAAGTGAATGACGACATAAGAGGTTCATAAATGTAGATGGGTGGCAGAACATAGGGAACAAGCACATCACATTAAATAGATATTAGCGCACATGGAACGATTTGCATTTGTGTGTCGGAAAATTCCTAAAGAAACTTTCAATTTTCTAGTTAAGTAGTTCACGAGCGATTTACTTGTAATTTAATTGCATTATTATTATTCAATTATTACATACGGGGTAGCATGTACATGAAGTGTGGGCGGATAATATGTACATCTCTACGAACACAATCAAAACAACCCTCAGAGATTAAACTTTTTACGGTGGCTTGTGCAGAGTAGATGAGTTTTTTTTACTTGTATGCATGCCAGTTATCAGAAACAACATAGTTAGTGTATAGCAGGAGGATCTTTTATAGATTTCCGTTAGAGACGTTCAATATGTTTCAAAATGCACAGGAGAAAAGCAGATGCAAATGGATAGTGTATGTTCGTGATTTTTTCGGGGTTACGTGCACTACAACAACAAAGGGATGAACAAGACGTGTAACAGGCAAGGGTTAAAATCAAGTTAACAGATAATATGGGAAAAACAAAAAAATGACGACGGAGACATTACGAACACGTACTTTTTAGAAGCTTGGGACCTAAAACAGGCAACGAGAAAAAAAAATAAAAAGAGCGATGATGAATATAATTATAAGAGAAATTATAAACAAATGATAATGACAATAATAATGATAAAATACATCAAAATAATAACAATAATAATTAAGTAAATCAGAATGAGTTATGTAGTAAACAGTCAAGTGTGCAAATCACTGTCAAAGTATCAAACGGGTAGTTTTGTACGCATCACGGACAAAATATGTATACGAATAAATGAAAAGACGAACGAACGAACGAAAGACAATTGCAAATGTCATATATTTGAGTAATTTTTAACCACTACATCCTACGGTATTGCTCGTCAGTATATTCAACTATATAGGTAGTTTTGTCGAGTAAAGAAGTGAAGTATCTCTTAAAATTATTGCATTCGTAGCAGAATTTTGAAACATTAAGAAATACAAAAGAATCGAATCTACGGTCTACTATATATATATTTGCCTGGAAGTTCATGACTGTCTGTCTCGTTCAACACAGCAGCAATAAAAGAAAATGAACTTCGGTAGTAGTAGTATAGTAATGTGCTGTTTGTTTTTAAAAGTTTTGTACTTCAAGTTTATATATATATATAACATGTATATTTATACACACACAATTTTTATATACATGTGAGTTCAACTGGCAGCGACAAAATTTTTGACTGCTTCTCTTTTTTATATATACAAACAGCACGCAGTGTTGCTCTAATTTAATGGCAATAAAGATAGGCAGAAAGCAAACGAATATATATTTTTAAGGACAAAAAATATTATATAAACCAGTTGGAATATTTGTCAATCTAGTAGATCAATTTGTCATATTGTGAAATACAACACATTTGTTTTCATGTTGAAAGACGTCCCCCATAGTCATCATCGTCACTGTTTCAATTTGTAAATTGGCTCTTAAGGAGAGACGACAACGCAACGGTTGACAGTATTTATGCTTTCAAATAATCACTCATCCGCAGCATATCTAGATGAAATATTGATGAGCAGTTGACAACATACCTTCTGCAAGACAAACAAGACAAATGAAAACATTACATTAGCATAACAAAAATCAAAAAAGAGAACAGAAATTCCTTCTACCTTGTGTACTTCTACAGAGAGAGAGAGAGAGAGAAAGATTAAAAAACGGTGATGTGTTTTGTGAAATATGTTGTTTCATCATGCCTTTTGGTTCCATATTTATACCTATGGTGTATATGGTGTGGCAAAAACACGTATGATAATAGTAGATAATAGAATACGTGTGTGTCTGTGTCAAAGTGCTCTTTCATTGCTCTTCTTTTTTTCTTTAGATTAATGTTTTTGGCATTGGAAAAGTTGGCAAAATAATAATATCATTCAATATGTTACATAAAAAAAGTCTCATCAGCAGTCTGTCCTACACTGATAGATCGTATGTTTTAAACTGGATATATTGTTGGGAAATATATAGAAGTGAAGTAAGCAAGTAAGCTAAAACTATATAGAGTGTACTATTTCTTCGTAAATAATAATAATAATAATAATAATATAAGATATATTGGCACTTACGGCTGCTCCTCCTCCTCACTGAAGTTATCACAATAACAAGTTCAAGAAAGAGCAAGCATCACACACGGATGTGCATTTTGGTATCAGTTACATCAAAATCATCACCACCACGAGTCATCGAAGAGAAACCAGAAAGAAAAATAGAACATGGCATTAGTGAAAGGAAAGATGTGTCTCACTCTCTGTATCCTTTGCTCTCTTTTATTCTTTCTTTTTTACAAAATAGACGACAACGTGATAAAGCTTTGAAAAAACGACCGAATGGGTTCCCTCTCACCATTATAAAATATTCATACGAAACACATGAGACAAAATACGGCTGTACACACATTTAGAAAGACCCCGTTATATACTGTGATGGCAAAACAGTGTGCTGGTACTGGTAAATACATTTACAAACATATTTTCTCATTTGGGGAATTGTACATGGAGAAACAATAAAACTGTGTATGTGCACATGTGCATGAAATGTCTGCAACAACAAGGGAGACGAAAGCTAATAAATATCATCATCGTGAGTACACTGAGGGGAGGAATCAAAGAATTAAAAAAGTGAAGATACACACATATATAGGACATGACGTTAGCAAAAGAAGGTAATACGGACAACCGTCTTCATGTACAAAACACATTTATATACCTCTTCTTTACGTTGGGAGAAGAAGAAGAGGAAAAAAACAACGGGTTGATGTTGATAGGATGACGATGATGAAACTACTGATACTACATATTTTGGCTCAAGCTATTTTAAGACAAAATGGGAAAGAAAGCAAAGGAAAAAAAAAACAAAGCTTGAGAGACGGAATGAGTAGGGAAAGAGGATCGACGATGATGATATTATACACACTCGAGTATTCATTGAAAATTAAAGTTTGTATTTAAGCACATACCTTTGTAACTTTGTTAGAAAATGAAACTCTTGGAAAGCAACAACTCTATTAAGCTGCTACTTTGAAAAGTTAAAAATGAAACGCTAAAAAAAATCTGGTGTCGGAAACTTTATCTAGAAACTTGTTTGATTTCCTCGTAAACATTGCTATAATTTGCGCACTCTAATATCGTTGCTACTAACAAGATTGCCTTCCCGCCGGTCTCAGGCGGGGGCAAGAATGGATGAGAAAACAAATTAGGTGAGCTGTTTTTGAAATATCGGCAGAACAGAGAAAATTTGTGTTTAGAAGTAAATAAAAACTTACGAGTATTCTTCCTCGTCCGACATGATTGGTTATTGGGTCTGAAACAGAGTACAAGTCACAATTAAAATGTGATTACTTCCAGGGCACTTGGGAAAAACTAGTTGTAATTATAATTATATCAGAAACTTGCGAGAAACAAAACAATATTTTGAAGCACACAGATGTAGAAATTATTTATTTATTAATTACTTTTAAAACTAAAAGAGATCGGCTTTGGAAGTTGTGCTTGGTGGCTCCTGCTGCTCCTGAGCTAGCGTGCGAAATTCTCAGACTTCCACGTAACGTGCGGAATTCTGATACTGAGCCTAGCCAAGATATCAAAAAAGAGTGGAGAGACACTCTCTTCCTTCTACTTGTTCCTCCCGGAGAAATGCCTTTTGCCCAGATTGTTATAAGAATAGAATGGAGTCCGCCTCATTCCATCTATCACATCCCCATTTTTAAACTCGTCAATGTAGAAAACACAAGACGACATTTTATTTTCGTGTTATACATTACGTAAGCATATGGGAACCGGAACACTCGAGCAGTCTATAAAATGCCATTCAACGTCAAGCCTCTTGTGTGCGGTGCAAGGTACATGCACAAGAATAGGATTTTTCACAGTGAGATATATATTGTCGGCAGGGTATATAAAGCATGCAACTATCAAAAACATCCTAATTTTTTATCAGTCCGTTTCTCCTTTCGTCTACTTTATCCTTCTTGCAAAGAAGACGTGGTTTTACTGCTGCACGAAACTAAATGCTTTTTGGTGTGTGTGGTGTGAATTCAGGAAGTGTCGTCTTCGCTGTTGCCTGATTTGCAATTATCATCTTTGGAGATGTGTGTACCCAGCATGGGAAGGTTATGCACTACGGCTACGACGGACTCTTTATTGTCATGTCCATGTGATGTGTGTAGCTCACATGCAAAGCCTTTCTTCTATTCCGGTATACCATGCAGAATGTCGCTCTTCTCTCTTTTCATTATTATTACCTACGGAAAGCATTTCAATGCTGAAAGTAGGTATTGCGATCAGTATGTTTGTCTGTCTGTGTGTCTGTCTGTCTGTCTGTCTGTCTGTAATCACGATAACTTTTGAAAGGGTTGACGGATTTTGCTCAAACTTGACACAGGGGTACCTTGTGCAAGTGGAATGTACCCTATTGAAATTCAG
>JAHZNE010004879.1:0-13345 GCA_027744055.1 Callyntrura sp. NNG-2020
CTGAGTATTATATGTGTGTAATTTTAATGTTTGTTCCAACTAGGATCACTAGAATTAAAGGATGCAATGAGAATGTGTAAGTATATCTATATTTCAAGTATTCATCTCATCCATCAAGGCTGTGTTATTGTTTCAGCAACAAATTAAATCAAATATTTTTTTTAATTTGTGAATTACAGCAAATGGCCAACCCAGAGTATCTTGGGGCTTGAGTAGATTCATCACCTTAATCATGGTTATCTCTGTTTTTATAACGTTGTTCGGCTAAATGATGTTATGCTTCGTTATGCTACTCTGAGCGGATGGTCACCACCTGTCATCACTATAGTCATTGTAAGTGAAGAGGTAACTAGTTTTTAAAGGTCATATGCCTCCCGCGAATGCTATAAGCATCAATTCGCGACAATAATCCCTATAAATACTAATTGGCATTTTCCGGATTTAAGCATCACTGTGATTGAATTTTTAAATTAGCCTTTCTATTTGGTTTCATGAGTTATCATGTGTATCATGAGTAATATGTTTATGGGTAACTGTAGGCTGGAGAAAATGACTCATGTATAATAACTAAGAATTATTCTAGACACTCTAGACAGACTTTTATTTCATACCAGACAAATTTATTTAGATTTGTGTGCAGTTTTTAAAACGTAAAAGCATTTCCTTAGAATCTTGACGTTTGCAATTTAACGATCTAAAAAACGCTTGGGCGTATGCATCCAAATACTACATCTAATAAAACATGCACGCTGACGCTTATACACAGTTGTATATTTGATTAGCATTTTAGCCTAGCTCGGTTTAATTATGTAAATTACAATATTAAATTTGTCAATATATATTAACCCAAAGTGTATAAGTTGTACATACAAAGATTAGAGAACAACATAACATTACGTTATGCTGAAAGAAGAAGCATCTGTTACATCCTTCAGCAAGTATTGGGAGTGTAAATAAATTTTGGTGCACGATATGGCGTCCTTTTTTATTTCGTGTAATTTCTAAATAAGCTCAAATACAACTTATTCACTTGTGGCGAACCTCAACTCGAGTAGTTCTTTGACCTTGTGTTTAATGTAGCAACTGTGACAATTTCAATATAGATGAAAATTGGGGTATCACGAGATCGAATTCCCGGCGGACAACTTTTTGTGCTTCATTAAATGCGACTGGATCTGCACCAGCAAATAAAAGGTGAAGACAAGTATTTTTTAAATACGCAATATGCACGTAATGGGAAAATACGCTCTCTGAATCGAATCATGAGAAAACAACATATTTATGGCTTTACAAAAGAGTAAACATGATTGATTTCTAGATTGTAACTTGAATTCACTCATCACAATCCATACATTTTCCAATCATTCACCCATAAAAATTTTCAGATAATCCCGGACCAACATGAGCCAGTAAATTCAAACCTGTAATGTCATTGATTTATATTGAATAGGAGACCAGAAAAGAAATTATATTTCCTTACCTTCTACTTATTTTAATAAGACATAATAACCATTTGCCTGCAACGACAAACTCTTGAAAAGTTGCTGTTCAGTTACGAATTAGAGTAATTTTTATTATGGCATGATCTCCTGGCACCTAAAGGTGTTACACGCTAAGCGTAAAAGTCGAGATACATATTAGCGTGACCCGATGTTCCAAATAGAATCTTCACGAATACAAGATCTCCACTGAGCTCAACAATTTCAAGAGTTCATTTCGTTATCAACACCGTTTGATGTATGGGCAGATCTAATAAATGACTCTATCACTTAAACTTTCAATGTACGCAGTAATAAATATCTTTTCACTTAAAATGATAAGTTTCATAAGAGCAGCAAGACTGCAACCAATCATCACCAATACCAATGTATAGCATAAGCACACTTATTGCATTCTAATTCAATCATGAGCATACCCAAACTCGTAAAAAAAAATCTGGGAAAGCTACAAACAAAATCAGGAGTTCAACAATTTTTGTACTAGATATCGTGATATTAATTATCTGAGGAATTGTACGTCTGCGGCCATGCGATGCACTTATCAATTTATCCATAGCTCATCCATATTTGTTGAATTTAAGAATTAATGCTTCATAATTAATGAGGACTAGATTTATAGATCCAAAAAAAATTATGACGAAAAGACGAAAAAAATATATAAAAATTCTCGGTAACGGCATCAAAAAATATTTCTACCGAAGATTTTTATATTTTTTTCGTCATAAGTTTCGTTGGGGGTTCGATCGCGCGGCACCCCAATTCTCAGCTATTTTGAAATTGTCAAGGTTCCTATGTTAACCACAAGATCAAAAGGTACAAGTTGTGCATCACCTCTAATAGCTTCCATTTGAACTTATCAAGACACGAAATAAAAAGGGACGCTTTTGTGTGCAAACTATGAATACTAATAAAAGCTTCATTTATAATGTAAAAATGTTTTAAAAAAATAAGTACATACATTTTGAGAATATATTTCAGCAATTTTTTGACCTAAACACAGAAAATTTGCATTTTAACATTAATAATAATAACTACTATTACCAACCCTAGTCATATGAAATGTCAACATTAACATGCTATATTTTAACATTTCATTTACCAAGGTGTATGTTCAAGTCTCCTTTAGAACAGTTATTTTAATCGTGTCAATATTTTAGTCTGTATTGCTAATGAAAACATCGATATTGCGTGAAACCTCAAATTCATAACAAGGAGGATCGGGTATGTGCTAAATGATGCGAAGGGGTAAACAAAACGGCGAATCGCGTTCCCTTTAATGGAGCCACTGGGGCCAAAATAACTGAATTACCGGAAAATGCATAAATTTCCATACTTTCTCCTACGTAGTAGTCACAATACTTACAATACACATAATAAGAATATTTACTTAATATTTATGTTAAAATTGAAAAAATAAGTATGTGGTAAACGAGTTCTGGCTATAAGTATTATGTGAAATGTGAACGAGTGAAAAACGAAATGGATTAATTATCAGTTATCATTTAGATAGTTAATAAGACACAATTTTAAACATTGACCCACTTATGAACCCAGTACAGTTATCCAAGTCAGAATAATGTATGGATTACTCGTAGCAAAGAGGTTTACAAGCTTTAAAATTAGTCCAACATGTAGACGTTCTATACATAACGGTGGTATCCCTTACCAAAAACATTTTGTAAAGTTTAGTGTAACTGGAAAATAATGAAACTTACCATGTGTAACCTTTTTGTATTCACCTTTATTTCCATATATAATAGTAATATAGAGTATTTCTGTTTGCGTAAGTACAGTTTCATTTACTTACTAAGGAGTATTAACCTTGGAGAAAAGGCAGCACATATTATAAATTTTTCAAACAGGAGTAACTGATCCTTAACACAGTAATATTAAATATTACAGGCTCTTAACACAACAGTAAAATTATAAATATGTATGTTTCGTGTACCTTCTGAAAATAATGGATGTAAATTACTTGTACGTAAATAAATTGCTAGAAATTGAATAGCTACTAGCTCATCTCTTGATCAATTATAATAAAAAACGCGCAAATTTCAAAGTTTTCTTTCGTTTTGTGTGCATAACTTTTATTACACATTTTACAATGTCGCAGCTTCAACAAATACGTTGTCCAACGCTCAGCGGATTCGTAAGTAACCCTGCCTATGTACGCACAAGCAGCCAGGGAGGAACATCAATAATAAAAGGTAAGATAAAACGAAGAAATGATTTTATGCTCCCATAAACGTCTTGAAAATGGAGAAAGCAACAGGAGGAAAGGAAACATGGCTTACAGTTATAATCGATGATACTGCCAGCGTATGGACTACTATAAAATATAGTTTTATTACAGTAGCCGAAATATGCATGTGTGCTCATACCAGAAAATCTTAAAAGATTGACGACACGGAATTAACCTCGATACTTTGCTCCTCTGCCATTTAAGGTTAACGAGAATTCGTAAGTATGTTTGCCCGGGATATAGTCACGTCTGCGTTAACATTTACTCAAAAAGGAGGACCCCAGCTTTATAAGGCTCGTTCTACTACACAGCATACTATTTTCTCCTACTATAGATTATGTAACTACAACAGTTGTGATGCTGGATGGTCATACATTATATGCAGAGTCATCCAATTTATGCGCATTATAAGCAGCCATATAGAACAATCTAACTACTGTATAACTATCTCGAAGGGAAAAGGGTTAAAGTTACGCATTAGTGGACTTTACAGGTTCCCCTTAGCATTTCCTCGTTTTATTCTACGGAAATGCGTATATGTACTAGGAATGTAACACATGCGGCTTTATTGGTGGTGCTGTTACTTGGAGGAAAGCAGAGAGGGGAAAGGAAAGAGGAATTAAATGAGACAGAAGTAATTTACGCCTCTTCACTTGTATGCACAGCAAATACGCATACCTTCAAGCTCAGCTGCAGACAACACAAGGTTACGTTTTAAGTCAACATTCCATATTATACACTACATTATATTATATATATCATGCTTCGAAAATATCATCACCTAAAAATTCGCCCCTTTCTCTTTTATCGGAACGCACAAACTGATGCACAGATTTGTGAGTAGGTGGTATGCATGTACATTTTTGCAAGATGATACATACTTCTGTGGCACAACATGTGGAACACCGTTGGTGCGTAATGTAATGCACACAGCCACACACAACATAGTTTTCACTTCGTTCTCTCCATCTCTTCTCGGTATTTGTTGGAATACCATTTGGCGTGTAATAACAGCTAATCCTAGGCAGTGCAAATCTTTCTCCTCAAGTACCCATGTGGATAAGTGTGGAAATATAAAGTAGTTTGGCTTCTGCCAAGTGAGTGAGTAACTAAACTGAAATCACATGTTGTATGCGCCAGTGCCATCGTTGCTTACAATTACTTTCATATATGCTAACTGTACAGAGAGAGAGAGAGAGGGAGAGGCGCAACTAGGTACTCCATTACTAAAACATATACAGTCTTTTACTTCCATGTAGAGTAACACCGTACACATTACATTCGCAATCGTCCTTGTTGATGTCCTTATTATCAGCAGCACCAGTAGCAGCAACTGAAGGAATGCCTCTTGGAAATGCTGAAAATGATTGTAAAAGGAAGGAATTTTACTTTCACCCTTTACCGCTTCCGCTTCACCTCTTGTAAATTGTATGCATAAAATATTATTTCTGGAGAGAGTGGTTGTTGTTGTTGTTGTTGTGTGTTTTGTAGTTGAACGCCTACTCTTGTAAAGAATGAATGCTTCCAAAACATCGCATCGAATCAAATTCAACATAACATACTCTCTAGTTAACGCTATGCGACTGCTGCCCTGTAGAATATCCACTTTACATCCTCTTCAACAAGCCGTAATCTACTGTATTAAATATACAAAAAAACCTTGGGTATTCCAAAGCGTACGTACTTCTTCAAAGAGACCTCAAAATGCTTTTCCGTTCATCTTTTAGCACCTCCTTCTTATAATATGCACAAAGCCAGACAGACTATTATGCAGCAGCGCTGAGTCTAAAGTTGTTTGTAAAACGGGTGATATACTGAATGAAAGAATGAATGAATGGATGGGAAGGATGAAAAAGGAAAGATGAATAAATATGCAAATCCTGAGTGACATATTCGTTGTGACTTATCACATGCATCGCATCACATCACAGTTTTCCTTTTTACTCTCTACATCATCCACCGTAACACCAGCGCGGCAGTGGTTCTTCAGATACTACTTGTTTGTTGCATATTATTATTGCTCCCATACTTACGTGCATACATCCTGATGGAAATATCCTTTTGTGAAAAATGGAGGCTGTGGAGTGTTTTGGACAGGAGGATACAGATATTGCATATCTGAATATTTTGCAGCAATAAAGGAATTAATAAAAGATGACATGGAGAATAGCAAACGCAGATACAATAATACTTATGACCACCATGTATCACATTCAATAAGTCCTTGAGTTTGTTGGCATAAATGATTTCCGGACCAAATCCAGATAAAATGAACACTTTTATAGAAAAAGTCAGAAGAAGACTCAATGGCTTTATGGTTATAATGATGATGTGATAAGAAACTTAGGAGGAACATCCCAACATGTAAATAATATCGCTCCATTTTACCCGTTTTGTGGCATAAAAGAGCATGACATGGTCTGACGCAAAAAAGGAGACGTTAATGTTAGCAGACAGTTTGAAAATACATAGCAAGTATGCATGTGTGCAGTAATTACATTCTGTTATTGTACTCCCAGGAACAAACTTTTTTTGTGTGCAAAGAAAAAATGAAAAACACTTTTGTCAGTGTCTTTTCTGGATTATGTAGGACGTGGCATATTACCAGGATGGGTTTTGTACGACAAGGATTAGTTAATAAGTTTTCGTTAGACGAGTAACAGAAAACAAGCTGGAGAGGGATGATGAGAAGTAATGGAATTCATGATGACGGCAACTACAACATGAAGCATTCGACGAGAAAGAAAAGGAGAAAAAAAGAGAGAAGAATGGAGCAGCAAAAGTGAAAGAAATAAGTGTCAAAGTGTCAATCAAAAGGCTTGTCCTGCCTTGTTAAGAGGGCTAGCACAATTGGTAATGTTTGTTGTCTTTTCTCCATTACATACGGTTACGGTTATAACATAAAGAATGATACTATTGCAAACGGAAATGATGATGATACTGCGTACTAAACTACGGGGTAATGCGGCCGTGACATACCTATATACGTGCCGTATATAAAAAATAACTATAAACTTTTCGAATAATCTAGCCGGGATGTTTATTCATCCTCCCCCACGAAAACAAACTACAACGCTGCCTTTTCAGTTCCACTATGCGCCCTTCTCTTTTGTGTGAGCTTTACATTTTTTGTTACTGATCTTGACGACGACAAGGAGGAGGATGATGAGAAAATTGGAAAAAGTTCTCTTGATTTTGAATGAGTAGCAGACGCGGGATCAATCTGAGAAGAAAAAGTTTTTCCTCATTCAGCGAGGATAATATTACCTATACAACATGCGTAGGCATTATATGTAACATTATATAGGCTCTTGAAAAAGGACTAGTAGAAAAGAGCAATACTGCCTCAACATTCGGGAGTGACATACCATGTAATCCATAGTGGTACTTTCGGGAAAAGTTAGTTCTGTACTATTTTTTATTCAATTCATTCATTCTGCAAAACCAGTGTATGCACGCAGAAGATTATACATTATTACAGTAAATGCAAGAGAAATTTTTCTTTTTGAAAGTATCCACAATATTTATTTATTGGCACGACGCTCTTGTTGCATTTTTATACACCAATAACAATAAATTAGAGTGCAGTTGCGGGAATGTAAGTAATGGTATATGGGGTATATGATAAACAAACGAATAATTTACTGGGCAAGCACTTCACCAAAGGAGAAACTTTTGGGCGTAGTAGTGTAATAGAACACAGTGCAATAAATCCTTGGTAGACTAAACTTCTAAGCAGCCGCTTTATTGCTCCTATAAAGGTTTATGATATGAATGATATGATTAGCGTCCTCGCCGCATATAACAAAAAATAACTTAGAAATCTAGAAAAAGTATAATAGTAATTAGTTATTGTGTTGTGATATTCATGTAATAACTGATTGCTAAATTCTTTAGTAGGAAACACATGTTTCTCCTTTCACATGTTTTAAATATTATAGCCGACTCAACGTATCTTGTAATCTATATTTCTTTTTTGTTAGCTTATCGTAAACATGACATAAAAATTTAGCAGCTCAATACTGACTTTGGCGCAAGCAGGTTTAAGTAGAGCACTATCAATCTTTCTAAGTTTTCTAGTAATGCAATTAAAGAAATTGCTAGAATCGGATATGATAGGTCGATTTTTAACAAAATCAAATTGATTTGTGTACCCGATTTATTTTGTCATGCAATAATTGGATAAATACTGTGTTGAGCATGACGTGATGTAATATTTAAAGAAATATGCACTATTTTAAATTTTTGAAATGCACGGTTGTGTAACTAACGCGCTGTGTAACACTGGTAGCCAGCATAGCACGTATATGGAGAAGTAACACGATCTGCCTTTTGGTTTTCTGGAAGCCATGTTTTGCTTGGTTGCCGTGCATGCCATTTATTTTATACGTGGTGCTATTGTAGACCGAAGCCGAATACCGAATGTTCTTTCCACCAACCTGCTAAGCACAGCTTTGCTTGTATATGGTAAAGTGAGGGAATTTCCACGAGCTAAGCTGTACAACGTCCTAGCTAAGTTGCGTCTTTGAATCCTGCACAGAAAATTCCCCCTTTTGCTTTCTTTAAATGTTGGAATGCAGTAACGGAATGGTATGTTGCGTACTAGGAGCTCCGACGATCTACTCTGTCTCCACTTCCAACATTCTCTGTACTCACTTTCGAGCAAGCACTGGCACAGCAAGCAACGTTAAAACACGGAGATCTCCCAGTTTGGAATTGTAGTCTTCATCGTGCATCCGGTGAAGCAACAGCGTTTCTACAGCCGGGGTGTTACTGCTGAAAATCCAAATTTGGAACTTTTTCAGAGGAGAAAATACAACAATCTCGCTCTCTTCATATCTCTTGTTCTCTGTTCTCTCACTAATTTGTTTATTCTGATAACGTGTTTCGTTCATCATAAACTGAACTAATTTATTTTGAAGTCTGTGCAAATTTACATTACTGTTCCGCTTTCAAAGCGAAATCAGATCAGGAATATTAGTCAACAAAGTTTAGTCCGGGGAAAGCTTGTGTATTGACACGCTCATGACATAATCGCATTTATAAGGACAGTGATTCTCAAACCGAAACTTTGATTAAATTTTCTTCGTTACGTAGTCGGGTCAAAGAAAACTTTTTATAAAAGATTTATTATCATCTCTACTTTCTCTCTCTCTCTGTCTCTCTTCCTATGCGTTCATCACATCCGACAAAAATTGCAAACCCACAAGAAATAAGTTTGCTAATGAAATTACACATTAAGTCAATTAATTCACTCTTCTCTCTTTTCGCCTACTACTGACTAAACGAGTTTAACTCTCTCTCTCTCTCTCTCTCTCCTTCGCGCCCCTTAAGTTGTTCCTGTGAATGAGTGGCAGTGAATCTTTTCCATCAGCAGCAGCAGAGCAGCGGCTTTCCCATTTGAGAAACTATCTCCAACCACTTGTAGTAGTTAGTGTGTGCTCGAGGTGCTGATCTTGAACACATTAAACCTGTCACTCTGTCTAGCAAAACCAAACTAATCTTTCCCTACTTTCAATGAAAGCCTGTGAAACAAATATCCATCTCATCCTCTCCAGCTCCCAGCCTAAAAGTTAAATAAGTCGCATGTGCATTTACAGTTTTATTACTTTTTGTTGTGCTGAAAAATCAAGAGCTCACCCTACGATACTTTGGCGGACGCAGCCCCCACAAAGAGAAAAACGGAGCCGTGTAGTACAGGACAAAAGCCGACAGTTATAATAGTAATAGAGGTATATTTTCTTCGCATTGAACTCGTTCAAGTCAACATCCCATCAATGCCATAATCATCACCACAAATTCAAACGAAACTGAAAGAAAAAAAATACCATCACGAAGGGATCCACTTTTTCCCCGAAACATACCACACTCATACAATCCTTTTTTTCTTCTTCATCTTCTTTCCGCCTGCTTCTCTCTCTCTCTCTCTATCTCCATTTTGGCTCTCTCACAGTCTCAATCCAATTCATGTCACTATCATCACCATCATGATCATCTCCAGCTGAGCAACATATGTATGCCAAACCCAAATAACAGAACCCATCTCATTCGCCTTGCAACTCTCTTGAGAGAGCGGAGAACTGCCACAGCAGTCCATACCAACCGCGAAGGATTCAGGAAAAAACTCATTGAGTTCACATATGAATGTTTCCTCGAATGAGGTTGACATTACTGGGTGTTAGTGTACATATTTATATCTCTCTGTCTGCAAGTGTGTGTTCGTACCACAATCATTGTGAAACGTGCTGAGTTTTTACAGGCTGTTAGAAAAACTCGCACTGTATCCCTGTATATGTAGTCTACCAATTTCGGAGAGAGACAATGATAGCTACATATTTCTAAGTACGAGTACCAACCACCACCAAAAAGTTCAATAACTATCAGAAAAAGACAATTTTTTGTGCCATCTACTCCAGAATATCCACTCTTTCTGTAACCAAACAGCTGCTGTACCATTACGGAGACCCGAGAGTGGAAGAAAATAGTCACTTGTTGTGGTGTGTAAAAGTCGTTTGTAAAACAAAGTTTATGTGATTCTGCTGGTTTGCGTGTGGGAGATTCTCCAAAAGACAAGTGTACAAGGCACAAAAATATTGCAAAAGAGGTACACATTTTCGTGTTGTTCCATTTTCCAAATGTACTCTAGCTTTTGAGAAGATGAATAAAAGAATGTGAACGTACTTTGTTGTTACTGCTGCTGCTAACACGGCTACAAGGTTGAATAATATTGGACAAGTGAATGCTCACTTTGTTCTCAGGAGCTCGTGACTGATCTATGCATATGAGAATCACCTGCACACGGCCATACAATTCACATCTACTTTCATCTCATCCCCAGTCGTTCCACGAACAAAATAGGGAAGATAAAAAAACTGTATGAGTAAAGACTGTCAGGGAAAACGCAACGGGGGAAAGAGAGGCGTATCTTGAACAAGCAGCAGGCATTGTGTATACATATATGTCGTCTCGTGGCCACTGAATTATTCATTTTCACCTTTAGGAAATTGGATTTGGAACTTTCTTTTATTTTTCTTTCTTTCAGACTCCTGTTCTCCTCTCGTGCTGCCGTTTCTGACTCTGACTTTCTCTCTGTCTTTTCCCGTACGTGTTTCTCCGAATTTGGGGTACTTTTGTTTCCTGATGGGATATGTTTTTTGTGCATATGTCATGCATGAAGATGCACTCCTTTGTCGATCTGCTAGTACATGACATTTTTTCTTGTAGTATACATGCATGACACGACTCTGCTCACAATTCTCTCTGTCTCTTTTCCCTTGTCATTGAGATAATAATGACAAAATACTTGCCCATTGATGGGATATTTGTTCACTCTTCTGGCCCTATGCACCGCATAAGTGTATAGCGTTACTTATTGTTGCTAGTCACTCGGGGTACTGTATAAACTACTACAACACACATTGTAAAATAATAAGATTCAAGTGAGAGGAAAAAACGAGTAGTACCGCCAGTCGAATAAATAATGAAATAAAACAAGACCTGAAGTGGTGGAAAATGTGATAAGAGTGATTTTCCCTCCTTCAGACAGCAACACGCATACAAAACAACAACACAACAAGGCACATTGTACCGACGCCAAAATAACAAGCATAATGTGCTATTGAATAACCAGTTTACTTTTCTTTGCTACTGCCACACTGGTTGTCTGTTGTCTATATGGTGAGCGGCCAAAGGTAAGGAACAGAACAAAACTATACCTCGTTTTCAGGGATAACGGTTACTGATTGAAGAAAAATAGGCATGCACTTTACTATGCACACTTCTGCACTGTGAGAAAATAGCTGGCTATATAGAATTATCAGCAGCATTAAAAGTGTGTGTCATAAATGCGTAATACGCTTGTCAGTTGAGGTACGCACTACAAACATCAAAGTGAATGTGTCACGAGGACTTGGTACTCTAAGAGGCTGTACAAGAGCACAAAATACTTTTCATTCTCGCCGTGTACCCAAACAAAACTTTTTCAAACCTTGAACTAAATACCATAAATAGCTGTCAAACTACTTCTTTCAGCCAGTAAAACCATTCATTTCCCCCGCTGAGTAACGCACTTTTCCAAAATGAATGCAGAAAATAATAACCTCCTTTCCAGACCCGGAAACTACCACGCCACCGGTCACCTAAAGGACTCAAACTCCGGCAATTGCAAATTTTCCAATCGCATTTCCCGGGAAACCATGGACATCAACCCTAACCCAGAATTATCACAGATAAAACATGTACTCGCTGCGGATCAGGCGACAGTATTAAGTAATTTTGTATCCAGGCAACTGCCCAACTCGCACACCTACACTGACATGCCTGCTTCCTGGGAAGAAACTAGACCAAGTCGTGAACACGATAAAAATAAATTACACTCAATGGCACCAATAACACCTGAGGATCTTGACAATGGGGAGGAGGACTCGTGTTTCACCACCCGTTCGAGAAACCCGTATATATTATCATCAACCGTTGACGGTGGCGGTAGTGGTCGATCCGAAGTAGCTGCAGCTGTGGGAAGATTTAGCACACGTAGACTCAATATTTTCCACATGTCCCCGTTACTACTCCTGCTCGTCTGTGTGAGCCTAGCAGGTAAGCATACTATACAAAAGAGCTTTTCACCATTTTTTTAGTGTATTGAATTCAACTTGTTAGTAGTAGCATGCGGTATCTAATGTAGCATAGACGGCAGTAGTAATAATACAGTGGAGTAGAGCATTAGGACTAAATATTTATGTCATTCGTGCATGCATTTTTTTCTGCACATTTATGTGTCCTTACATTCGCAATTTCTTCCCAGCAATAAAATGAATCTTTGACTATTTATCAGTATAAAAGTGTAAAATGTATCGTTCACAAGCCACTATTTTATTACTTTCCTGACAACGGAGCAATTTAGCATTGGCTATTCGATGTACATTGTGTACGGCACAGCAAAGGCATATATATGAATAGGGTACTATATTGGGGCAAACGTGTAAGGATACTGTGGCATGGGAAGCGCGCCATTTTATGCGATATTAACGTGCATCGCGATAAATAGAAAAGAAAGTCATAATATTTATGGGCGAGCACACATACAGATACACAGCATGGCGCTTGTAGTAGATGTCGGTAGTTGTAGCTTGCTATGATTTTTTCCTATAAAATAAATAAATAACGTTAGATAAAAGTTAAAGAGTAAACGATTGACTTTTACGACATAATAAACAGCTTCCCGGCAATGAAATTCACTCACGCTATGTCATCGTCAACGTATGCTGTTTATTTGTGAGCACTTTTCGTACGTTTCGTTGGGAGACGTACTACTACTACTGTGTATAATACTCGATATAGTAGTCTCTCGGCAGAATGAACTATGGTATGTCCAGAAAGAAGAACTGGACCATTGGAGGAATACGGGTGTGTATTTTTACGTGATATGATAACAGTTTTGTGCTATTAGTGTCATGTCGCCATCATATCAGGGCATCACAAGTCTCCCGGACTTTTATCATCAGACGGAAAGCTCTTCCTATTTCGTGTAAAAATAAATGACAACGATAGAAACTTTATGTCCTGTCATTGTTATATGCACACCACACACACACACACACCGACA